>JADRCH010000139.1:1901676-1921434 GCA_019843965.1 Rhynchomys soricoides | reverse complement strand
GTGGCTCAGTGGTAGAGCCCCTACCTAGAATCCCCCAGTGAGGGGCTTGGGTGTGGCTCAGTGGTAGAGCCCCTGCCTAGAATCCCCCAGTGAGGGGCTGGGGTGTGGCTCAGTGGCAGAGCCCCTGCCTAGAATCCCCCAGTGAGGGGCTGGGGGTGTGGCTCAGTGGCAGAGCCCCTGCCTAGCATGTACAGGGTACTCTGTATGAGCCCCAGCGCCACAAAGAGAAACAGAATAAGACAGGAAATGAGTTCTTGACAGACCTCCATCCTAAAGGGGAGGTCCCAGCTCATGTTTTTGGTTGACTTCCTTGCCAGGTCTCAAGGCGGCCCCTCCTTATGGGAGTTCTCCTATGGGCTCTGTTGTTTGTTGGCTTGGAAGCTTCAAGAAGGCAGGGGTCTTGCAGGGCTATCTTCCCAGCACTGGTGAGACCCACAGAAGTTTCTGTTGATGTACCCCCCTGCTCCCTTCCCCAGCGTACAGAGCCTGACTGCTTTCAGGGAAATAAATGGGGAATAACCTTGTTGAGCCAAGTACAAAGTTCTTCCTTGACAGCCCTATTCCTTTTGGGCAGCCTTGAAAAGAGCCAGAGATTTCTTATAAGGAAATAGAAAGCTTCACATTTGTAATGGACACAGATCCATCCTGTGAACCCAGCCTTCGCTCGCCTGCCAGGGAGTTAGACAGACAGATGGCAGAACTGTCATGGTTTTTAGAAGCTGAAACAAAAACGATTTTTAAGGTCCTCTATCCAAGGGACACTCTTACTGGGGCACCCTCAGCTCACAGGGCTTTCATTGAGCCCAGTTTCATCTTGTGTGATGTCTCTCAACGGCTCCGAAATATGTGAGCAAGTTTCTGGAAAAACGGTAATTCTGTTGTGATTGCCACTCACTGGTAGAACACAGCAAATAAAGATAAACAAGGTTCATACTTATTCTCAAGCATGATGCAGTCTGAGCAAAATTAACTCTGGTAAATCAGACTCTCCTGACAAAGATGGGGATGTTGGAGACTGCTCTGGACCCTGAAAATGAATTCAGAGCCTAAAAAGAGCCAGCTGGCAAGAAGAAAGTAAAATTTGGTCGATGGTGATGCAGTTGGGGGGGGGGGGATGTGGAGGCGGGGAGTGGAGCACTCTCCCAGGAGTCCAATACAACACAAGAATTTATTCTTTTTTTCTCCAGCATCTTTCACAGAGAAGTTTAACAAAATGCCTCACGGCTAATTACAGACTTCCTATGCAAATACAAGCAGAAGTGTGTAATTTATTAAATGGTTGAAGTTGGAAGACTGGTAAGGATCACTGCAGAGATGGGTGGCTGGATCAGCAAGGGGAGCATCGAAGGCACGGTGAACGAGGAAGAGTGGTCTCCTGAGGAGTTGTGCCAGAGGGCCCTGGGAGTGATCAGAAAGCGAAAGAGGCACACTCAAGAGCTTTAGAACCGGGAATGGACGTACCCCTGCCAGGGTGAACTGATCTGAGCTGAGGAGGCTCAGGACCGGTTCTGTGTGGGGACATGTGGCATGTGGGAAATGACCTGGAGGACATGTGATTTGGAGGGCAATGTGGACAAGAGACCAAGAAAGTCTTCTGTGATAGTGGCACAGGCCACCAAAATAGGTGTCTCAGAATGAAGGACATTGCCGGAGTCATGACTAAGTCTAGTGCCAAATCAATCAACCCCATGGAGGTTAGCTGGCAGATGTATGTCAGAAGCAGGAGGATCAGTCAGCCTTGTGGGAGCCCACTCAGCAGGGGGTACTGGATTGCTCATTCATCTGTCCATCTGTCCGTCCATCCATCCACCCACCCATCCATCCATCCATCCATCCATCCATTCACCCCTTCACTCATTTGAGTGAGCTAGGGTCTTATGTAGCCTAGGCTGGTCTCAAACTCTTTATGTAGCTGAGGATGACCTTAAACTTCTGATCCTCCTGCCTCTTCCTTCTAAATTCTGAGATTACAGGCCTGAAGGACTGGTCCGGTTTATGTTGGTGCTGGGTATCAAACCCAGGGTTTCCCTCCCTCCTCCCTTCTTTCATCCCCCCCCCCCCCACGCTCTTCTTCCTTTCTCAGCTACAGCCTAGCTAAGAGGAACACTGATGGCTACTTTAACACCTTCTAACTCTTTGCAGCCTGTTTCTTTCGAAACAGCTGAAGACCAAGCAGAAAGCACTGAGCATCAAGGTCGGGCCGGGATAATAGCCACAAGGTGACTGTTCACTTTGGTAAAGAGAATTACGACCTCCTTTTCCATCCATCCTCCCCCGATGGCCAGAGAAGATGGAGATAATATTTACTATTTTGTCCTCACACAGTGCTGCAGAGGCAGCAACCATATATTTGAAAAGCAGGGACCTACTATCTTGAGATGGAGTGCTGGGCCAGAATACACGTGGACTTTGGTATTACTAATTCATTTAAGCATGGTACTCAGCAGGACTTTCTCCTAAGGAAGTCAATGTCACACCTGTAACACAGCCTGGGCAAGAAACAGTGCTACTATGAATGAGTAAGCCTTAGTTATGGTGTGTGTGTGTGAGTGTGTGAGATTCTTTGGCAGCTGTATACCATGGTAGGTTTTTAACGGTTTTATTTATTCATTTGGCTGTGTGGTATATGTGTTTGTTTGTACGTGGAGACTAGAGGTCAACCCTGGGTGTCTCTCTTGACTGTCTCCATTTTACTTTTGAGACAAGGTCTTTCCCTAAAACCTAGAACTCACCAATTGGCCAGAGATCTAGCTGTCTCTGCATCCTCTGCTGGAACTGCCACCATGTGCCATCTTGCCTGGCTGTTCACATGGGTGTTGCAGATCCAGATTGTCCTCTGAAGATCCAGATTCTGCTCTTTATACACGTGTGGCAAATCCTTCGCCAACTGAGCCACCTCCAGTCTCTACCTTGTTTATTTGAAACAGGGTCTCTTGCTGTATCTGGAACCCACCAAGCAGGCTAAGATGGCTGACTAGTTAGTCTGAGGGACCCTCTTGTCTCTGCCTCCCCAGCTCTGGGATGACAAGCATGAACCACCATGCTCATTTGTTTTTATCCTCATAGGTGCTGGGAGTGGAACTCAGGCCCTCCTGCTTGGGCAGCAAGGACTTTGTTGACTGAGCCATCTTCCCCAGCCTAGTTATGCTTTAGCAGAAGCAGAGGTTCTAAGGACCTGGGTTCTTCTTTGGTTAAACGCAGTCCTCAGTGACAGCTCTGTCTGCAGGATCCCGGGGCCTCTCTTTTCCATTCAGCAGACTTATAGACTGTCATTTTGCATTCTGCTCGCCTCCTCTACTCCTCAGTAGCTTGTGTCATTTCCTGAGAAGAGTCCTGACAATGGCCGGGTGAATTCTTCCTACCTGGGCTGCACCTCCTGTAGGAGCGTTGCTCCTGGCACAGGGCTGATACCTCCTAGACTGTCTACTGCGATAGATCGCTATTCCTACTCATCTTGAAGAAGGGCAGCTCAGACCCAGCTCCTCATCCCTGAATCCTCCGACTATCCTCCCACCCTGGCAATGTGTCCTGGAACAGGTGCAGGCTTTGAGTAACCGCATTTTGCCAAGAACTCTGAAAACCTGTATCCCACTTACTGGCAGTGATGGATGAGCCTCTCTGCCGGGGACGAAGCCCTGGTCATGGACCACTGATGTGTTAGGAGAGAATTCACAGTGTAACATTTACTTTCTAGCAACAGGGCCGGGAACAGAAGGCCACAGGAGCCGAGGGGAGGTCCGCCTCCCCAGCAGGTGGCTTTTGGCTCGGTCTGGGATTTAGAGCTTGGATACAATGAAAATACTGAAGGTCTCTGGATGCCCGGATGCCTGTCTCATGTCCCAAGTCATGCCCAGGGTCAGGACCAACAGTGGAATTTTAAGTTGGTGCAGTTGGTCTTGCAGGCACTGGCAGAGATGCCTTTTCCTCATGTGGCTGAGGGAGTCTGTGTCATGGGACAGCAACAAATGGCACTGACAGAAGCAAGCCTGGAAGTTGTCAAGGGTGGATAGGATAAATCTCTTCTCTGCTCCTTGAGAGACTCCCTCCCTGGGTTCTCTCATTCCCATCTGAGAGCCTACTGTGGGGACTTGTGACAGAAGAGGCGGAAAGGGAGCTGATGTAAGTTCTTAGCCTCAGTTTTCCCATCTGTGAGGCGGGGTGGCAAAGCACTCCTACCTGAGTTGTGGGCGTGTCTAATGTGTAGATGTAAAACGACATTACAGGATGTGATGTTCATGTTGAGAACGTTCATGGGTGAGTTAAAGAGAATGGTGGGTAGGGGTGGGAGAAGATTCTGTGGTTAAAGCTCTGGCCACAAAAATGTAAGGACCTGAGATCAGAACCCATATAAGGCCGAACATGTCTGTGGTGAAATGGGAGGCGGAGACAGGAGGATTCCTGGCTTAGCACACACAGCCACAAACCAGAGACTCTGTCTCAAATGAGGTGGGAGGCAAGGAGGGGTCTCCACAGGAGTCACTAACCTTGTCAGCTTCTAATTCGAACACATGTTGCCAAGATGAGAGCGCTGTTTTGGGAGGTGGCAGAAACGTTAAGAGGTGTGGGACCTGGTTAGAGGAGGTAGGGTAGAGAGATGGGCCACTGAAGATCCCCCAGTCCCTGGGCTCCCTGTCTGCCATGAAGAAGTTCCTCTGTCACAGTCTTCCACCACCATCATGTTCTGCCCACCCATATGCATGGGGGTAAGCAACTGTGGACTGAAATCAGAGAGATTGTCGTCTGTAAAGAATAATTCCTCTCTGGAAGTTGTTCCATCTTCCTCAGATCTCTGTCATGGCAATGTCACTAATCCCGGAGATGGGGAGATGACTTGGGGGCTAAAGTGCTTGCCTCCCAAGTATGAGGACCTGGGTTTGAAGCCTTGGAACTCAGCTAAAGATGAGCCAGGGAGTGCATGTCTGTTCTCCATTGCAGGAGAAGCCTCAGAATCGCACAGGCCAGCTAGCCTGGTCTGCACAGCAGCAGACAACCGAGGAACCTGGCCTGGAACAAGGTCGAAAGTAAGGATAGGCGCACGCACGCACGCACGCACGCACGCACGTACACACAGTAACCAATACAGGAACATTTATGGGCTAGCTTGTCTCCTCAGCTCCTGTCCTCTCTCACACCGGCTCAGGACACATGTCAGGAATATAAACCTGGGCTGCAGTCCAGGGAGACAGTACCGACATTCCACCTGTATGAGGAGATATCATTTCCTCCCCAACAGAGGTGGCAGGGTCAGGCCCAGCATGGGCAAGCACATTTGTTCTTGTTCCACCAGGGGCTCATTTACTAAATCCTCCCAATCCATGAGTTGTGGCCTCACCAGGAAAAATGGCTTCCTGGTGTCTCTCCAGACGCTCAGCTGTTTTACAGCAGGGCCGTCAATCTCTCAGAGCCTTCAAAGGACGGAAACACATGGTGTTCTTTCTCTCCTTTCGTGTTTATATTTTCATAGCCAATGTGAGTGTATCACAGATTTCCCATGAAGTCCTCCGTTGTGGGCTTTTGCTAATCGATGAGTGGGCTAATTAATTAACCTGATAAATATTTATGCACGGTGTTATTACTTTCACATGGCCATGGCTGTGGTGCCTGACAGAAACAACTTAACAGAAGAAAGGTTTGATTTATGTACGTGTATTTTTGTTGGTGTGTTGAGAGAGACAGACAGACAGAGACAGAGACAGACAGAGAGACAGAGCACATGTTGAGAGACCAGAGGTTGATGTCAGGTGTCTTTTTGTTTTTATTTCTTTCTTTTTTTTTTTTTTTCCTGAGACAAGATTTCTCTGTGTAGCCCTGGCTGTCCTGAATTCATTTTGTAGTCCAGGCTAGCCTCAACCTCACAGAGATCTGCTTGCCTCTGCCTCCCAGTGCTGGGACTAAAGGCGAGCACCACTGCCGCCCAGCATCATGTGTCTTTCTTAGTCTCTGACTTATTTTCTGAGACAAGGTTCCCCATCGATCCTGGGGCTTGCTAGCTCAGCTAGACTTGCCTGCCCAGGGAGCCCCAGGGAACCTTTGTTTTGCCTCCCCAGCTCTGGGATTATAGCTATATGCCACCACACGAAGCTTTATCTGGATGCAGGGGGTTGGAACTCAGGTCTCCATGTTTGTGAAGCATGTACTTTACAAACTGAGCCTGTCTCTGCAAACCCAGGAAAGGTTTAAATTGGCTTCCAGAAGGCTTTCAGCCCACTAGGCCAGGGAAGGCTTAGTAAGAGCAGCTTAGCCAGTGGTGGTGTGGGCATGAGGTGGAGGCTCCTTATGTCTGAGTGGACCAGGAAGTAGAGAGAGCTGGGGAGAAGCCCTCTGCTGGAGAGGGTGCTGGTCTGAGTCATATCCACCCTCAGTGGCATCTGTACAAACAGGGCACAAGGGCATACATGATATCTCCAGCCTGAAGGCAGCCCTGGGTACCCCTTCTTTTCAGAGTCCCCTCTGGGTTGCCCCCGGGCTTTCTCTGGAGCCTCAGAGAAACTCAATAACCTATTTATAATCCTGGGTCACCCCTCTCCTTTCCATGGGAAGAGAGAGAGGAGAGGCCTGTTTTAGATGAAATCGTGTGCCCAATAATGCTGAAATTCTAACCCCCAGGGCCTGGAATGCAGCCTTATTGGGAAACAGGTTCGTTGCATAGATCCAAATTAAGACAAGGTCCTTAGGCAGTCCCTGTGGTGGATCATTTTAATTGTCAATTTAGAATCGCAGGGTTGGGGGGGTTTGTAAGGGCGGAGAGGTAGGGGTAAGTTGGGAGGTCTGGGTGCGGGGTATGGGGGAGTGGGGACCTCTGGGCATGTCTATGAGGGTGTTTCTAGATTGGGTGAACTGAGGTGGGAAGACCCACCCTCACAGTGAGCAGGACCGCCTGATATGGTGTGGTCGGGGACTGAGGCAAAAGGACCGAGAGCCAGCTGAGTACCAGCAATCATGTCTCCCTATGTAATGCCAGTTGTTCATTGTGCAGCGGATGTAATCTAGAATCACCTGGGAAAAGAGGTTCGCTGAGGGATGATTATCCAGTTCCTCTCAGCTTGTGCTCATGTTGGTGGGAGCTGGGCGGTGCGTGGGTTGGGACTTGTCTTGGTTGCCTTAACTCATGTGGAAAGCTCCAGTCTGCAAGTGGCCAGCAGCAGCCCCTGGATTTGGAACCTGCATGTGTAAGGGCAGAGAGAGCCAGCTGATGGCTAGGCATGCCTTCACTTCTCTCTCCTCCTGACTGTGGGTGGGATGTGCTAGATGCTTTATGTCTTTTCATTGCCTTTCTAGCTGTGATGAACAGTAGTAACCTGGAATGGTGAGCTAAAACCAAGCCTGCCTCCCCATAAGTTGCACGAGTCAAGGGTCATCAAAGATTGGTGGCAAGTGACCCAGAGATGGGAAGACACACCCCTCCCTTTCCAGTCCTCAGTAGGAACCAAGCTGACCTTGGACTTCAGACCTCCCCTCCCTCCAACAGCATGACATATCACAATTGAGCTGCCTGGCTGGTGATACTGTCTCACAGCAGGTCTGGCTAACTGAGGATTCAGCAGATGGGTCACGTGATCTTTCCTCAATGTCTGTATGTGCTGATGTGTGTGTAAGTGTGCATGCATGTATGTGCACATGTGTGGAGGTTGATGGTTAAATGTCTTCCTCTGTTGATTGTTCTCCGCCCTAGTTCTTAAGGCAGGGCCTTTCACGGAGCCCAGAACTCACAGATCCAACTAAGCTGGCTGGCCAGTGAGTCGCAGCGATCCTCCTGTCTCTGTATCCCTTAGTGCTGGAGTTAAAGATGAATGCTTTGCACCTGGCTTTAAGAATATCTAATATTACTTATTCTTTGGGAGTTTCATATGTGTATACAGTATATTTTGATCCTATCCACTCTCTAATTCCCTTTTCCAAGACCTTCTATCCTGTCCTCCTCCCAACTTCATGTCTTCTTATTTTGTTGTAACTGGCTGAATCCGGTTATGGCAGCTCCTATCCATGTGTGTGGGGCCGGAGTGGTTGCTTTGAAGAAAATTGACTCCCGCCCCTTTCAGCCATCAGTTGCCAATCATGGATGAGGGTGGAGCTTGTGAGCTCCTCCCCAATCCATGCTGGAACCATGTCTGGCTTGACTGTGTGCAGGTAACCCCAGCGGCTGTGGGTTCACCCGCACCATGCTCATGTCCAGAAGCCAGTGTTTCACCGTTCTCTTCTCCATCCTCTGCCCGGCTTCCATAACGTTCCCTGAGCCATGCAGGAGGGTTTGATACAGATGTCCCATTTACAGCTGAGCACGCAGCAGACACTTTTTTTCCCTGAGCTCTTTGCGGTGCACTGTGGGAGCTGAGGATCCAATCTCAGGTCCTTCTGCTTACTCAGGAACTGAGCCATCTTTTCAGTCCTTAAAAGGACGAAAAAAATTCTGTTTCTGGGAAAGGAAGAACGGTGAGGTTTGCCCACTGCTGGCCCACAGACTTGATGCTGCTTTGGGCTCTACTTCCTGTGCTGAGGGGTGGAGCGTGCAGCTTCTGTGAATGAAGCTAGGGTGTTCTGTCAGATGGAGCCCATAGCTGAGCAATAGGGGAGAACAGGCGAGCAGTGCGCAGGATGCAACTCTGCCTGCACGAGCCTGCTGGGCATTCTGGTCTCTCAGGCTTGCTAAAGACCCATATCCCAGGAAGCAGCGGTCTTGCTATGAGACAGAGGTTCAGGAGGGCCGTGGGAGCCGAATGGCTGTATCTCCCATTTCAATCATGTTTAATGTGTGCAAATGAGGGACACTTCTAGAAGGAAACATAAAAACCTGAAAGCCTTTTTGAACCAGATGTCTAAGAAGACTTCAGGTTCAGGGGCAGATGCCTATGTGACGGTGTGTCACCATTATTAAAGTCACAATGGCTCCTTCTTGGAAGACTTTGGAATGTCACTAGAACATTCTAAAGACAAAAGCCAACAAAAGTAAAAGCCAGGCACGACTGAATGTGCCTGTAATCCCTGCACATTGGAGGCCGAGGTGAAACGATTGAGAGTTTGAGGCTAGCCTGGGCTACGTAGGACTACTGTCTCAAAAAGAAAAGAAAACAAAACAAAGCAAAAAGCGCAGCCAGCCGTTATCTTTGGCCCTGAACAAGGCTTAAAAATGATGATTAACATAATCACAAAAGTATGATTTAATCCGTGCAAGGTTATAAATATTAATTTGGAAAAGACATTATATTGGGAACATTATTATACACTATCATGTTAATTTTATGAAAATCAGCCCGCGCAGCATGCATACTTGTCTTTGTTTCTTTACTTTTCTCCTCAGCTTTTGCTGGCAGTCTCGGTCTTACTGTGTGGATAAACACTTCCTGTTTCAGCAGCTACTTCTGCCTGGGGTCGGGGGTGGGATCCTGACACCACAAGGCCTTGTGATTTCCCACAGATAAGAATCGGAGGCTGCAGAAGCAGGATAAGGGGTTGAGCCTGTAAGCTAGGTGCTTACAATCATAACTGTGATTATGTGTGGATGTGTGTGTGTGTGTGTGTGTGCATGCACGCGCATGGGTGCATGTGAGTGTACATGTGTGCATGAGTATGTATGTTCTTGAGTGCATGTACGCGTGTGTGTGTGTGTGTGTGTGTACGCACACGTGTGAGCTCGCGTGCACACATGGGTGCATGTGCGTGTACATGTGTGTGCATGTGTACACGAGTGTATGTGCTCGAGTGCATGTGTGCATGTGCATGTGTGAGTATGTGTGTGCGAAGGGTAGAGGACAACCTTAGGTGGCAGTCTTTAGGTCTTGTTCACTTTAATTATTAAGATAAAGTCTCTCACTCCCTAGAACTATGTAGGCTAGGCCAACAGCCAGCAAGCCCATGCATCCACCAACCATCTCCACCCAGCCCAGCACTGAGATACATGCGTGTGTCACCAGGCCGGGTCTTTTCTACATGGGTGCTGAGTGTCTGAACTCAGATTCTAATTTAGTGTGTTGGCCTATGCTGGCTAATTTGGGGCCCCCAACACTGGTACCCCAGAGATCAGAGAGTTCGAGAGAGTCTTCGAGAGTCCACAAGTAAGCTATTGAGTGACCCCGCCCTAAGTTAATTCTGATTGGTGAATAAAGATGCCTACAGCCAATAGCTGGGCAGAAGAGACATAGGCGGGGTTAAGGTTTGATGGGCTTGGGAGAAGCCGCCCTGGGATAGAAGAAGGAAGTACAGGAGAGGAAAAGGGATATTGCCTCATGGGTTGGTTGAATCATAAAAATGTGGCCATGTGGGCTGGCCAGTTGGAGCTAAGAGCAGCCCGGATGAAACATAGTAAGTAATAACTTGGGTTATTGATGGGAAGATAGATTCTAACAACATGGTGGGTAGGCCGCTGCCCAGCTACTGTGCTGCCTAAGACATATTTAACAACAGAAGGCTGTGTGTGTCTTTCATCGGGGAGCACAAATGGTCTAAGGTGGGGAAGAAACCCCATGCTGGATTTTAATATATATATATTTTCACATTTACACACCATGTACTTTGCCGACTGAGCAAGCCCTCTCTCCCCGGCACTTAACACAGGGATTGGGTTACATGTGTACCTTTAAAACGACCCTAGACTTCAACGCAAGGAAAAGCCACTCAAATCTAAAACGTCAGAAACAGGCTGGTCTCAAACTCGCAACCCTCTTACCTTAGTCTCCTAAGTGCTGGGCCCTGCTGTGTTCTCTGTCACCCTTAATCCCGCTCCAGGCCCACTGGATGATGGGTTGTGACAGTCATATTTTACAGGTGAGGAGAGCTGAGATCTGTAAGACAGAAAGGAACACACCTGTAGGCACGCCAGGAGGAAGCAGCTGGCAGGAGCTAGAACCCAAGTGTGCTGAGCAGTGTGGATCAAAATGTCAATTGCTGAACTGGGCCTGTGGCTCAGTGGGTAGAGAGCTTGCTAAGCATGCACAAAGACCTGGGCTTCATTCCTGGTGGTGCTTGCCTATAAGCACTGGGGAAGTAGAGACAGCGGGATCAGAAAGTCTAGACCATCCTTGACTACATAGCGAGTTAAAGACCAGCCTGGGCTTCATAAGACCTACCCTAAGTGAATGAATGAATGAATACATAAATAAAATGTCAGTTTCAAATGAATCTGGAATTGGAAGCTTCAGTCGCAGAATAGCATGTGGGGTTCATTGATACGTCCTCATCCCCCCTGGAGGTATCTATGCCCCTCTCTGCCCCTTCCCAGAAACCCAGGAGTTCTCACTAAAGGCAAACACAGCGGTGCTTTCAGCAGCCAGAGAGATACATTCTGAAGGCATCCACACTTCCTTCTTAAAGCTTCATTAACTGTCCTGTTCTAGAACTCTGTTCTAGTTCCCACAAGACAGGTGGAGGCCTTTATAATTAATTAATTAACTAAATGTAGCATAATGGCAGTGTCACATGAGGAGGTTACCGTCCAGGGATCAAACAGGAAGTTACATTTGGAACCCGATTCAGCTTGCATAGAAAGATCTGGAAGCCCGGAGCCAGGCCCGTCACTTTAATCCGTGGAGAGAGCTGCAGGATCGTTGCCCGTCTGTTTAATTTGTGAGCTTCGAGCGGAGCACACAGCCTTGTTAGGGAGGTAATATGGGATGAAACGGGACATGGCGGTGTCAGGGAGAACACGCCGTTCCTTCGTGAAGGTCTGAAGAGTGATCAAGCGGAATTAATTTCTAAGCGACCCCGTGACAGATTCTTGATTATGATCCTCAATTAGGGAAAGCTTGGTTTCGTCTTTGTTTAATGCCAAGGAGTTTGGAAGCTGTGGGGCAGATGACTGCGGAGAATGCTGGGAGGGAAGGGTGAGCCTCATCTGAGGCTGCCGATGGGCTGTGGGGCCTTGCTCCGGGCTCTATAGAGGAAGAGTGACTGTGGCTGGTGATGTGGCTCAGTAGACACAGCAGTTCCTGGTCAAGTGTTCAGGACCCTGGGATGTGGGTAAAGCCAGATTAGCTTGTACACATCTGTAATCCCAGATCTCTCCGGGAAAGATGGATAAAAGAGAAGAGCATCCCTGAAAGATGAGGGGCCAGCCACCCTGGTGTAGCTCTGACCTCTACATGCATGATTGTATTCATATACACAACATTGCACACACACACACACACACACACACACACACACACACACACACCAAGCATGTGCTTGAGCAGGTAAATGTGCCATTGTGAATTTGACAGCAAGACCAGAAATCCAGATCTTGTAGGGTTTTCTCCAGGTCATGTGAGAAATCACTTTTGCCCAGCTGGTTATAAAACACGCTCAGGGTTCCCAGTGTAGTTACAAGATCAGAAAGACTTCTGAGTTTATCATAGCTTTTAGTCAATGACCTTAACCTGGCTAGTGGCTTTCCTTTCAGTTAGTAACTAGCCTGGGGCCCTTCTTAACTCCTGAAGATTTCTTCCTTCAAATCCAGAAAAGAGTCGAGTGTGATGGCACAGAACTGTCATTCCAGACACTCAGGAGGCTAAGGCAGGAAGATGGAATGTTTCAAATCTCAAAATGAGCCCGAGACCGGACTGGGCAATGGAGAGTAAGACTCTGTCTCAAAATAAAAAGCAAGATGAGGACTGAGGGATGTCTCACGGGTAGAGCCCCTGCCTAGAATCCCCCAGGGAGGGGCTGGGGGCGTGGCTCAGTGGTAGAGCCCCTGCCTAGAATCCCCCAGGGAGGGGCTGGGGGCGTGGCTCAGAGGTAGAGCCCCTGCCTAGAATCCCCCAGTGAGGGGCTTGGGTGTAGCTCAGTGGTAGAGCCCCTGCCTAGAATCCCCCAGGGAGGGGCTGGGGGCGTGGCTCACTCTCAGGGTTTCTGCCTTGTGAATAGGAGGCCTTGAATCCAATTAAGGGAGGGTTGAAGGGCATGGAGAAGCAGCAAAAACCATAACAGCTCCCAGCTTTATCTTCGGCGGAGATCCACAGAATGTACTATAGACGAAATGTTTAATCGCTTTCTGTCTCTTGGGGTCTTGCTGCAATTATATAATCAAAGTGCAGCCTTGACTAGACCTCGATTTCGGACAGCTTGCACATAACTCCCTAAATATGTCACTGTGAAAACCTCATTAGGACAGCAGATTGCCCTGAGAGAGTACAGTGTCCAGGCTCTGAAGTGTCACTCAAGTTTCAGCACGGAAGAAAATACTGCTGTCTTCAGAGACCTCTTTTCTCAGCCCTCCATGACAGAGGCTGCCTGGGAAGTGTCTTTGCTTGTGTTCTGTGAAGCAGGGGGAGGGGTGCTTCTCTAGCCAAGGTGTTAAAAGTTTTACAGAACAGCGAATTACTGTGGGCCTTACCTGTGAAGAAGCCAGTGTCTACAGCTTTAATTACACAGAAGAATGTGACAAGATCGATCTTGCAGTCTCTGAGCCGAAGACCATCTCCTCAGCTGCAGTTTTTGCTGGGTGTTTTGAGGATTCTGGAACCTACTCCATGTCCTGGTTTTACTGTGTATTTTCTAGGGTGGGATTTCAGAAGAGTTGGAAACCAGACTCCTAAAGAGTGGAAGAGCTGTGTTCACCTAGCATACCTCTGTCTCAACACATGAAGGGGAGGCAATAGGGTTGTGTTTGAGGCCATCCTGGGCTACATAGCAAGATTCCTTCTTAGACAAAATAAGTGGAAAAGCCCAGGGTAATGATGAATCTTGGTTGCTGATGTTGCTTGGTTTAAAAAACAAAAGACATTTATTCTGTCTGTCTGTCTGTCTGTCTCTCTCTCTCTCTCTCTCTGTCTCTGTGCACACACATGCACATGTGCATAGTGTACATGTGCATGCATGCCATGGCATGCTTATGGAGTCACAGGACAACTTGCAGAAATGGGTTCTTTCCGTCCACCATGTGAGTCTGGAGACTAAACTCCATTCATCAAACTTGGCAGTGAGCTCCTTGACCTGCTGAGCCACCTTGCCAACTGCTTGCCTGTTTTTACAATTTGTTGCTGTCTATGTGTGCATGTGTGCGTATGGGATGTGCTCACCCATGTGTGTGTGTGTGTAAAACAGATGTGGACATCAGGTGTCTCTCTCACTCACTGGACACTTCACTTTTTGAGACTGTGTTTCACACTGGCCAGTGAGCTTTGAGGGTCTTTGTGTCTCTGTGCCTTCCTGTCAGCACTGGGGTTAGAGGCAGATGCCACCATACTGGCTTGTACAGTGTAATGAGAGTACAAATCCAGAAATGTATGCTAGCAAAGCATTTTCCCCACTGAGCCATCACCCCAGCTGGTACTTTTGCCCACTGTCTCATAACACCTCAATAAGGATACACTAGTCTTATCATTCCCATAGGCAGATTCTACATAAGTCCATTGGAACTTTGATTTTGAACCCGGAGCTCTCCAGAGCTGTAATACAAAGACTCCTTCCAGTGGGCTTCTCTGACTGAATCAGTTTGAAAATGCTGTCTGCATTTCCAGTGTGAAGTGGCTTGCTTTGAAAGTAAACACAGGTTGGAACGTGGTGTGAATTGAAGTTCCAGGAAAGAGTCACACCTCCCCCCCCTCCCCCCCCCCCCCGAGCCTTTAGCAAAGCTGATGAATTGGTTAGAACTTCACTGATTCTAGGAGGTTGGGATGATGCAGGTCCACAGCTTAGTTGTGTTTGCCTCATGTTGTCCCTTGACCTCCTGTGTCTGACTTGATATCTTTGTGGCTAATAGGTAACAGACCTCTGGCTTCCACCAACCCAAAGGCTAAGAGTATATGTGTGCCTTGATTTATGACTTCCTGTCTTCCATTACTGTAAAATCTCACCCCACTGTTAACCATACTGTAACACACACTTGGTGTTCAGCTAATGTATGCTCCCTGGCCATGGTCACTCATATTGGCTCCAGAATAAAAGATCTCTTATCACCTCTGAGGTGAAGACTGTGTTTCTGTGACTTCAGTGACCTTCTCGGGTCTCCCTGAAGTAGCTGTGGTCACTCATTCATTCATTCATTCATTCATTATACATTTCAATCTCAGCACCCCTCCCTCCTCTCCTCACACCCCCCTCCACCAGCTGTGGTCTTATTCAAGAGCTTGGGAGTGGCAGGGGATGACAGGTGAAGGGTGGGCTTACGTTTTAATTTCATGTGTATAAGTGTTCTGCCAACATGAATGGGTGACTGGCCACATGCATGCCTGGTGGCTGCAAGGGTCAGAAGAGACACCAGATGCCTTGGAACTGGAGTTAGAGATGGCTGTGAGCTGCTTTGTGGCTGCTGGGAACCGAATCCTGGTCCTCAGCAAGAACAACAAGTGCTTTTAATGACTGCACCATTTCTCCAGCCCTGAGGATGAGCAAGACATTCTAAGGTAATGCTGTCACAAAGTTATGGAAAGAACCACCCAATAACTGATTTGACTGAGGCTCACTCCATGAAATGGAGCCCCCAAAATGACACCACTTGAATAATGAAGAACCTGAGATGAGATAGCCCAGGAACCTAGCGTAAAACCAAATAATATGGGTCTAATAAAAGGAAAAAACTGCAGTGATCAAATTGCTCCTAGTGACATTGTGGTAGACTCATAGATCAGTATCTTGCTCAGCCATTACTGGAGAAGCTTCCTTCTGCCGTAGATGGGAACAGATACAGAGACCCACAGCCAGACGTTATGCAGAGAATGCAAGGCCTGAGGACACTCAGCCCTTACTGGGACGTCTCTATTCCTCCCCCCAGGGCTCAGGGGACCCACAGAAGAGGAGGCAGGAAGAGTGGAAGAGGCAGAGGGGGTGGGGAACACTGAGGAAACAAAGCTCTCTAAGTCATCAAAGGTCATATGAGCTCACAGAGACGGAGGCAGCCAGCTCAGGGCCTGCATGGGTCTGCGCCCGGCATCCTATGGATAAATTGTGGCTTTAGTGTTTTTATGGGATTCCCGAGTGGGTCTCTGTTTTTTGCGTTTTTTTTCTTGGACTCTTTTCCTTCTGTTGGTTTGTCTTGCCCCCCCCCCCCCAAATGAATGAATGAAAACCTAGCCACTAAGGTAAAGGTTAACAACTGGACTGTCATTTAGACCAGCTGGGAAGTGGGAAAATCAGTTTTTTCCAATAGAGTGACCCTGGGTACATCACCCACTCCAGGGCAGGCCTCATCTTCAGGAGTAGTTCACCAACAGACAATCAGACTCCACAGTTTGGTTTTCATTTTTTTCTTTTTGTGCTTTTATTTGGTAACAGTTTGGTGTAGGTTTTTTTATTTTTTATTTTTTAAATCGTTTTTGGATATGGCTTTATTTTGTTTTGTTTGTCTTGGGTTTTTGTTTCTCTTTTTGAGAAAGAACTGAAAGTTGGGTGTACAGGGAGGGGAAGAGGATCTGGAGAGACTTGGGGGGAGGGAAGAATATGATCAAAATATATTTGAATTTGAAAATTGTTTTAAATAGTGAAATAGAATGATGATGGTGATGGTGATGATGATGATGATGATGATGGTGATGATGGTGATGATGATGGTGGTGGTGGTGGTGATGATGATGATGATGACGGCGATATAAAGGGAACTGGTAAGAACAAAGGAAGAAAAGTTTTCCTGAAAAAAAAAAAAAAACTGAGTGAAAGGCTGGATGTGCTGGTGTATACCTTTAATCCGAGTGCTCAGGAGACAGATCTCCACGAGTTCCACGTCAGCCTGGTCTATATGGAGTATTCCAGGCCAGCCATGGCTATACAGTGAGACCATGTCTCTGTAAATGAATGAGTGAGTGAATGAATGAATGAACGTTTGAGAACCAAGTGTATATATGGACTTCATAGGAAGATTGCCATGAATTTGAGTTCATTCTTGGATACCGAGTGAGTTCAAGGCCTGGCTGGGTTACAAAATAGCCCCCTATCTCTGCAAATAAACTTTAACCATGGCTATTGGCTAGTGTTTCCCTAGGCAGACTAGCTTCTGGAATTTTCTATCATCACCAGATTCACGCTGTACTTGAATTCATGTTTCAAGCATGTCAGTTTTAATAAGGGTGAGAGACATGTCCATTTCATCAGCATCACTATCCTATCATCCACTGTGGTACCTGACACAAGGTAGGCAAAAGAAACGGTGTTTGAATGGAGGGATGCAGTCTCTCTGAGGCAGAAGGGTCTCTAGCCCAGTAAGGTTGATAGCTTTCCTGTCAAGAGTCCCAGCACCGAGTAGGACATAGCTTAGAACACTTTCATCTCCTCTCTGCTACTTCATCGAGGGACTTCTCAGGACCTTTGTGGAATAGCCATTCCTGAAAGGGACAGAGGCATCCTCTCTAGGACGCTCATGCAAGTTCTGATGGTGGAACCGCAGGGAGTCGGAGGGGGGCGGGGCAGTGCCTGGAGAGGTGTGCCAACCCCAGGGAAGGCTCCATTCTTTCAACTGAACCCGCAGACTCCACTGTTCTTCAAACTCCATCACTATGTGTGTTCATGGAAGCTAAGCCTTGTATCATTAGTTCAACAAATATTTGCTCACTGAATATGTATAACAGGCACTCGGAAGGCTGGTTTGGTAAAAAGCCAGATCTTTTCTCAGGCCCACAAGCTGAGTACAAGAAGAAAGGCCCTCACCACCACCTTCATTCTCTGTCTCCTTCCTTCGAACCAGCCACCACGTACTGGCCTCTGTGTACAAGCACATTGATCATTCTAGCAGTGCCTGTCTCCTGATAGCTAGCCTATCTCCTCTCCACCCACTCAAGGCAGAATGCACAGAGATAAGAGTGATCAAGCCGGTTGAGAGATGGATCTGTTAGTAAAGTGTTGGCTGCATAAACATGAGGAGCTGAGTGTAGCTCTCCAGGGCCTACTTAAAGCCAGGTGAGGTGTGGTGGCCCACGTCTGGCACAGTATGAAAAGGCATAGGCAGGTGGATCACTGGAGTCTGCTAGCTAGCAGATCTATCCAAATCAATGGACTCCCAGGTCCAGTGAGATAGCCTGTGTCAAAACATAAGGCAAATGAGGCCGGGAGCAAGGTGCTTGCCATCAACCCTGAAAACCTGTGTTCAATTCTTGGAACTCACACATGGTAGAGGGAATAAAAACTGACTCTTGCAAGTTATCCTGTGACCTCCACATGCGGGTCATGGTACATCTCAAACCCGTGCTCCCCCCACTAAATAAATAAATAAATAAATAAGTAAGTAAAACATAAATACATACATGAATAAATGTCATAGACAAAATTTTTAAAGGAATATGGTGACGTGTGACAGAGGAAACACACGAACACACACACATGCATGCACACACTCAGGCTCACACAGGCGTGCTCACACACACATATGCACAGGCACACACAAGTCCACATGCACGCATACACATATGTGCTCACACATATGCTCTCATGTGCATGCACATGTGTACAGGTGCACACACACGATAGTACAACCCGATGTTAGCTTTTCAGTTTGGAAAGAAACCAGGAGAGCTACTAGGAAGGATTTGAAAGAAACACAAAAGAGAATTTGGCCGTGTACTTTGGGAGCTTGAAATGGACCACTTAGGAGCAGACCCAAGATCTAGGGTCTACCAGCTTTAGAACTGTGTCAGTAGCATCTCAGACATGCCTTTATCCCGAGAACTATTTCTGAGGCAGGAGGGAGAATTTGTCCTTAGACCTTCTCATGCTGGGTGGAGACCTCATCTTCCATTTTGATACTATTGCAGATCTGTTAATGAGCTGACATCAAGCATGTCCCACTACCCTGGGTACTACACACCTTCCTGATGTCTCTGGTTTTACAGAATAGGTTAGACTACGTGGGAACCACTGAGATGACTCTGGATAATGCTCCAGCCACCAAGCCTAATCCCTGGAATTTGATCCTGAGGTCTACATGGTGGAAGGGGAGAAACGACTTGTGTCCTCTGACTTCTATACATGGAGCGTGGTACGTGGACACACAAACACACTCTAAAAGTAAAGAAACAAGATGGTGTCAGCCTAAGCTTTGGTGAGGTTTGTCATTTTAAGTAAGACCTTTAATAGGCCTTAAACACATTTCTTTGTGTAGGCAACAGAACCACGGCAGGGAAATGAAGCCATCTGTCACATGCATGCCAGCAACGGAAGGAGCAAGCATGATGTAATGGGGGTGCCAGTCTGCCAAGATACCTGCGCAAATGAAAATTGATTTTCTTGAGAATTCTTCACGTGAAGAAATAAATTAAATCTGCATTTACTTCTATTTGTTTAAAAACCTCTTTGTTAAAATAAGTACAGCACTATGGAGACGAAATCTAATAAATTAGAGAATTCCAAATCACAGCTAACCGTGTTCTCTACAGACAACATTTGCCCAGAAAACTCTATGGAGTCACACCGTGAAGCCACTTAAAGGTGTGGATTAATTCTATTTATACCAGTGAGACTGATGGACAGATGTGTCCGGGCCTCTTTAAGTCAGTTTTCTTTTATTCTTTTCCAAAGTAGTTTTATTGTCATCTTAATTTGAAAAAAAAAAAAAACAAAAAACACTGAGTTTCCATTTTGCCTCAAGACAGACACTTTTAACTGGCTATTAAAGTTAATGCAGCTTAAAGGATGCACGAGACAAGTAGGAATAGAAGTTTTCTGGTTTCCTTTTCTTGCTTGCTTTTTCTTTTTCTTTTTTTATACCAGTGATTGAATCCAGAACTTTGCACATGGGACAAAATGGTCTACCACTGAGCCACGCCCCCAGCCCCTCCCTGGGGGATTCTAGGCAGGGGCTCTACCACTGAGCCACGCCCCCAATCCCTCACTGGGGGATTCTAGGCAGGGGCTCTACCACTGAGC
>JADRCH010000139.1:1870645-1886590 GCA_019843965.1 Rhynchomys soricoides | reverse complement strand
ACATACACACACATATGCACACATATGCACATACACATACACACACACATACACACACATAGTCACACACATGCACACATACACACACATACACACACATGCACACACATACACACATGCACACACATACACACATACACACACATACATACACACATATTCAGCTTAATAAGTTTTGGGAAAAGCAGCAAAGTCTTTCTTTTATCTTGCAATGCTGCTCCAATACACGATGGCTTAAGACATTAGTCATGCAGGGCCTGGGGGCTGAGGTCAGCTCAGAGTGCCTCATGGTTTCACATTAGCTGTGACTATGTCATGCTTTGCATGTGAAATGCCCCCCACAAGCTTGTATGTTTTAATACAAGTCCACAATTGGGGCCACTGAAGGAAGTGGGTGATTGGGGGTGGGACTTGAGGGTCAGTCACAGGCTGACCCTGGGTCTGCTTCCTGACAGTTGACCTGTGGTGACTAGCTCCCTCAGAGCAAGGTTGCCATGAGTGTGAGCCACCCACTGCCATGATAGACTGAACCCTTTCAAACTGTGAGCCAAAAGTAAATCTTTCCTCCCTTGAGGTGCTTAACCAGGTGTTTGTTTACAAGACAAAGACCAATAGAGACGGTTACTGGTGGGCGATTGCTGGAGAGATCTGGGTGCAGGGTGCTGAGGCCTCTCCATCATGGCTGCAGATTCTTATCATCATCAAATAAAGAATTCAGAGACGGGACAAAGAAAGGAGTGGGGAGGTTTGTGATGAGAAAATTCCACGCTCTGAGGCAGTGGTTCTCAAGGATTCAGCCTTTGGAGGTCATGTATCAGATGCCCTGCATATCAGATATTTACATTGTGATTCTTAACTTTAGCAAAATGACATTATGAAGTAGCAACGAAAATAATTTTATAGCTGGAGGGTCATCACAGCACGAGGGACCGTGCTAAAGGGTTGCAGCATTAGGACGGGTGAGGACCACTGTCCTAAGGCATGTGGTCTTCTGATGAGTAAGTCTCATGGTGGGATTCGTGGTACCTCATTTTCTGGGAGAAACTGAGTGGAGAAAGGATTTCTCTTGAGTGAAGGAGGTGGAAAAAGGGAACTTGAGGAGTGTGATGGAATTTTCTTAGAACAGGCTTGACACCCCTTTCCAGTCTTTATACAGACTCGAGTATTGTTCCTCAGGAGACATTTTTCTTACTTCTTATCATCATCATCATCGTCATCATCATCTTTGTTGTTGATGACGATTCTTTGATACACATTCTCACACCCAGCTACTTAAGTAGGTGCTGGGGATTGAACTCAGACCCTCAAGCTTGTCCAGAAAGCATTTTACCCATCAAGCCACCTCCTCATCCCTGTTTTTTGTTTCTTGAGATAACATGTCACACTGAAGTTCAAGCTGTCCTTGAGCTGGATGTCTTTCTGCCTCAGCCTTTCAAAGGCATGGAGGAGAGGCCTTGCCCCACAATACCGGTCTCTACACGGGGAAGTAATCTTATTCCATTTAACTATTTCTTTGAGTGGTCTGTCATGGCTCACATGTAGATGTGAGATGAACTTCTACTAGGAGGGCTCCAGGGACTGAACTCAGGTAGCTGGGCTTGGTGTCAAATGCCTTTACCTGCTAAGTCACCTTGCAGGCCCTCCACCTGGGAAAATTTTAAAACTGACCAATTCTGGTGTGGAGAGACAGCTTAGTCACTAAGATGCTTGCCAAACAAGTATGAAGAGCAGAGTTCAAATCCCTAGCACTCGTGTAAAGAGGAAGAAATGATGTACTTTTAAATCCTAGCACTGGGGAAGTAGAGAACAGGTGGGAGCCGGGGCTTGTTGGCCAGGCAGCCTAGGCAATGGTGAGCTCCAGTTCAATGAGAAATCTTGTCTCAAAAATAAAGAGGGGAGCAATTGAGGAAGATATCCAACTTCAACCTCTGACCTCCACATACATGTGCACACATATGTGCATGCTAATCTATGTGCACAGGTGAACACACACACACATGCATGCACATACTCAAGCACGCATGTGTGCACACTGAGTGATACCTGAGTTTTATCTCCAGAAGCTGTCAATTTTTCCCTTGGTCCACATGTCCTTGTGCTGGAGAGAAATGACCACACACCAGGTAGGGAAACTGCCTTTGTTCCTCTTCTCTGAGTGTCCCCTCAACTCCTCAGAGAAATGAACAACTTCCAGACAGAGACCTCAAGCTTGAAGGCCTCCTGTGGTGATGCACAAGCCTCCCTCCTGGTTCCTGCACTCAGTGATCCCGGGGTGGGAGAGACAGGAGCTGTACGTGGCCATCAGGAAGCCACATGGTAACATTTAAATTGACTCTGACCTAGTGAAAGGGACATTGTCTCCCCACATCTGGACCTTGGTGACAGTTTGACTAGTTCAGGGACACTTAAGAGTTAATTTGTATACTCTGGAAATCTCTCATTCTGCATTAGGAAGGTTTGCTGGATTCTCTCTGTGGGCAATAGCCACTGTCTCCATGGCAGCACTATGGAGCACACGAAATGCATCCTTTTGTTGTGCTTGCTAGCACACTCCTACAATCCCAGCACTTTAGAGGCTGAGGCAGGAGCATTACTATGACTTCACCCTGGGCTACCTAGTGAGTTCCAGGTTAACCTAGTCTACAACGTGAGGATATCCTGTCTCAAAATGGGGGTGGGGTGGGCAGGTATGTGGCTGGAAAGATAGCCTAGTCAGTAAAGAGCTAACCACACAAACATGAGAACCAGAGTTCAACCCCCCGGAACTCAAGTAAAAAGGCGTGTGTGGGGTCCTAGAGAGATGGTTCAATGGTCATGATCATTTGCTGCTCTTTCAGGGGATCCTGATTTGGTTCCCAATACCCACTCAGTGGTCGTGACTTCCCATAATGCTAGTTCCAGGGGATCTGATGCCCTCTGCTGGCTTCCATAGAAACTGCATGCGTGTGGTGCACAGACATGCAGCCAAAGCACATATACACATAAAAGTTTTTTTGTTGTTTTTTTTTGTTGTTGTTGTTGTTGTTTTTACAAAGTCAAGCACAGGCCAATGAGAGGTAAAGGTGCTTATGACAAGGCCTGACTACCGAGTTTGGTGCCTGGAACCCACAAGCAGAAAGAGAATTAACTCCTGACCTCCATGTGCTGAGACATACACACTATAAACAATTATTGAAACCCTAGACATGGTGGTACACACTTGTGATCCCAGTGGTGGGAAGTGGACAGAGGAGAAGAATCCCTGGGGTTCTCTGCATGACCAACCTATTCTAGTTGGCAAGTTCCATGTCAATGAGAGATCCTATCTCTAAACAAAAAGTAGACAGCTTCTAAGAAACACCTGAAATTCACATCTAGCTTCCATATGTATGAGAACATACACACGCATATATACTCACTCATAGACACACACACATACAAGCACATACTCACACATACACATACATATACACTCACACACACAATGCACACACACATATATAAATGCACACATATACACAGACATGCACACATACACAAACACACACATATAGACATATACACACATGCACATATGTACATATACACATACACACGGATACATACACATATACAAACACACACTTGTACATATGCAAACACAAACACACACATACAAGCATATACTCACATGTACACATATATACATGCACACATATATACATGCACAGAGACACACAGACATGAACACATACACACATATACATACACATTCCTTTTACCAAAGTCATTAGTCACACACAAAGAATGGCAGAGAGCTTGCTGTCATTTCTGGGGTGGGGGCAGGTGGAAGAGGAGGGAACAGAAGGGATCATGGTCTTTGTAGAAGATGCTGGGGACATTGGACTTAAAGCTGGTAACTGCCTCACTCGAGTTGAGGGTGCAGGCTCAAGAGAAAGAAGACACGAGGGTGGGGTGGACAGGTGAGAGCGACAAATGGGACTCAAGCCTTAGAAGCTACCCTCTTACCTGGAGGCTCTGTGCCATCACTGCGTTGGTACCCTGCGTGGATGCTGCAGTCTCCCATCTGTCTGGCGAATAGCAATGCAGCAGCCATGCTTCACTCTTGCCCTTGATCTGTGGAGGGAGCCTCGGGTCTGTAACAAGGCTTCAAATCCACCCCTGTTCCCCAGATCCAGGTTTTTGGGAGGCCCTGTTAGGACCAAGCCTTGGAAATGCATGCTTTGTATGTGTGTGTTCATATGGGTACAAGTACATATGTTTGCACATATATATGGAAGTCACTTGTAAACCTCAGGCTTTATTCTTTAGTTACTATCCACCTTGATTTTTGAGACAGGGCTGTCTTGCTAGGCTATGGTAGCCATCAAGCCCTCTGTCTTTGCCTCCTCGGTACTGGGACTACCAGATCCTACCACCACGCCCAACTTTTTGCATGGTATTCTAATTAGCTTTAATTATCAACTTCACACAGACTAGGGATGTTTGAGAAAGAAGTCTCAGTTGAGAGATTGCCCAGATCAGAGTGGCTGGGGGCCTGTCTGTGGGGGATTGTCTTAACAGTTGCTTGATACAAGATGACTCAACCTACTGTCGGTGGCACCCATTCCCTGGACAGGTAAGCCTTGGGCTATGAGTGAGCCAGCTAGCCACATAGTTTTTGCTTCAAGTTCTTGATTGAGCTCCTGCCTTGGCTTCCCTCTGTGACAGACTGTGACCAGCAGCCTTTCCCCCCAACACGGTCATTTGTCAGAGTGCTTTTACACAATAGAAAGGAAACTAGAACATGTTGGTGCTGAGGATCCTCGCAACTGCAAGACTTTTTAACCAGGCATCGATGTGTTTAAGACGGGTATAGGGTGAGATGTGATGTCGGTGTTGCATGTGAAGTGTCCCCCACAGGCTCCTACGCTTGAACATTTGGTTCTCAGATAGTGGCGCTGTTCTGGGAGGCTGTAAAGCCTTTCAGATATGGCCTCACTGGGAGAAGTAGGGCTTGAGGGATGCACCTTACAGGCAGGATCTGTTTCAAGTTCCTGCTTTCTGTTCATGGCCCATTATGTAAACAAATCGCACCAGCAGCTTCCACTTCCACAGGCCAGAACTACACTCTACCCACCGACGTGAACTGTGTCCCCTGAAACCATGAGACAAAAAACTAAAGCTGTTTCCATCAGCTATTTATCACAGACATTAGAAGAGTAATTAGTGCCGGGTAGTGGTGGCACACGCCTTTAATCCCAGCACTTGGGAGGCAGAGGCAGGTGGATTTCTGAGTTCGAGGCCAGCCTGGTCTACAGAGTGAGTTCCAGGACAGTCAGGGCTACACAGAGAAACCCTGTCTCAAAAAAGAAAGAAGAAAGAAAGAAAGAAAGAAAGAAAGAAAGAAAGAAAGAAAGAAAAAGAAAAAAAGAGAAAAAAAAGAAGAGTAATTAGCATAGTATATTACACTTTAAAATCACTCAGGGAATGACTTGCCAGATGGGAAAAAAGTTCTCTTTCTGCTCCATTTCTTCACCTTTCTCTCACTGAAGACTTAGATGTGAGCAGTAGCCTTGCCTCAATATGAATTTTCTGTGTCAAGTTCTCCTCCACCAAACAGAGAGCCCATCACCTCCGAGTCCAACCCCACCCGTTTCTTGGAACATGCACTGAGCACAGTAAGATTCTTTACCAGAACACCACATGGACCACTTCCACCATCAGTCCCCACCCAATCATTTTCAAACAAGGTCTCTCTGTGAATCTGGAGCTCACCAGTTATTCTAGACTGGCTCTCCAGCATAAACAAAACTCCATGATTCACTTGTCTCCACCTCCCCAGGACTGAAATTATGGATCCTTCCCCACCATGTCCGACTTTCTTGTGGTTGCTGAGGATCTGAACTCTGGTCTTCAGGCTTGTGCAGCCAGCACTTTACCCCTGGAGCCATCTCCCCAGCTCAAGCATTTAAATGTAACCAAAACACTTGGCCACACAGTTTCTGTGGGTTGGAAGTTTGTGGGTGCTCTAATATCCGTTCTGGTGCTGAATTTTAACAGAAAGCATCTTGGAGTAGGAAAGGCTCTATCTGGTTTACACTTCCAGGTCACAATCTATCACTGAGGGAAGTCAAGGTAGAAACTTGAAGGCTGGACTGCTTGCCATTTCACACAGCATTATCTTCAACCAAGAAACTCACTTCATAGCCAAAGAAGTAATTCAGGACTATGGAAAGATGCTGCCTGCTGCTCAACTAGCTCTCTTATACAGCCAGGGCCATCTGCCTAGGGAATGGCACTGCCCACAGTGGGCTGGGACTTCTTTCCTCAGTTAATAATCTCCACAGGCATGCCCACAGGCTAATTTTGATCTTGGAAATTCCACAACTGAGATTCCTTCCCAAAGTAATTCTAGTTGCATCACGTTGGCAGTTAAAGCTAACCAGGATATGGGTGTCCCTACTAGGTGGCTCTGGTTCAGAGTCTCACATGAAGCTACAGTGAGATGTCAGCAGGGGGTACTGTATCTGAAGGCCCATCTACAGTAAAGCTATCCACCATTGTGATGTTGTCATACCAAGACCAACCTATTAGGTGGCTCAGGGCCGGAGACCCCAGCTCCTCACTGCTTGGGACTCTCCACTAAATATCCTCACAGCTCAGTGACCAGCTTCTTCCAGATTGAGTGGTTCAAGAGAAGAAGGGAGATCCTACAAGAAGGCATCTTAGTCTCTAGCCTTTGAACCACACATCTTTTCCACTGTGTCACATTATCACAGGTCCATCCTGTTTCAAGGAGGAAGGAGCTGTGCCTGGCTGTAGATCCCAGTATAAAAGCTCTGTGGGAGTTTGCGTGACACCACGCCCTCCAGGATTTCTTTCTGTTTATAGCCATGGTCCCTACCCATTGATATACTTTTCTTAGGTCTAGTTTCTGGTTATTTTCTTTATTTCATTTTAGTTAGCTTATCGTAGCTTACTTTATTACTGAGAGTCATACCCCACGCCCCTCACTTGGGATTCTAGGCAGGAATTCTACCACTGAGCTACACCCCCAGCCCCTCACTGGGGGATTCTAGGCAGGGACTCTACCACTGAGCCACGCCCCCAGCCCCTCACTGGGGGATTCTAGGTAGGGGCTCTACCACTGAGCCACGCCCCCAGCCCCTCACTGGGGGATTCTAGGCAGGGGCTCTACCACTGAGCCATGCCCCCAGCCCCTCACTGGGGGATTCTAGGCAGGTGCTCTACCACTGAGCCACGCCCCCAGCCCCTCATTGAGAGAGTTTAGGCGGGGGCTCTACCACTGAGCCACGCCCCCTGTCCATCACTGGGGGGATTCTAGGCAGGTGCTCTACCACTGAGCCACGCCCCCTGTCCATCACTGGGGGTATTCTAGGCAGGTGCTCTACCACTGAGCCACACACTATATCTTCAGTGCTTTTTTGTTTGTTTGTTTGTTTTTTATCTTGAGATGAAGTGTCACTGACTTGCTCTGGCTGTCCTTGAGCTCCCTCTGTAGTTCAGGGTGGAATTTGATACACTCCTGCTTTAGCCTCTAGAGTAGCTAGGATGGCAGACCTATAACAGGAGACTGGTTTATTATAGTCTTTGCAGGTGTACAGGTCACTGCACTGTAACGCACCCCACTGTACCTTCCCGTCTCTCCTTTCCCCATTCAACACTCCCCTTTCTCCTTCCACGTAGGCCCCGCTTTCTTTCCATCTACACTTGCGCACAAGAAGACAAGATATCATTTAGCCATGATCTATAGATCTATCCGTTTTCCCACAAAGGACATAGTTTCATTCTGCTTTGTATCTGAATAAACTTCCACTGTGTAGAAATGCCACCCTCTCTTTACTTGTGTGCCTGTTGACCGCCTTTAACGGATCCTAAACCTCAGTATTGTGAACAGTGTAGCAGTGGACATGACTGTTAGCCACAGCAGCTCATGCCTATAATCCCAGCACTTGGGAAGTGGAGGCAGGATGATTGTTGTGAGTCTGGGGCAGCCTGGGCTACATGGTCATTTTCAGGGTAGTCTGGGCTGAGAGTAAAATTATGTATCAAAGCCAGAAAACAAACAGTGGGGCTGAGGCATTGCTGTGGCGTGCCCAATTCAGTAAGATGGATTATAGTTGTAGGTTTTGTGAGTAACCTCCATAGAAATGTTCACCCTGGCCAGTCTCGCTCATACCCCTAAATCCAGTCTGTCTTTCTTTTCTCCCCCCCCCCCACCTTTCTTCTTTCTCTTCCTACATCCCCCTCCCCACCCCATCTTTCTTTCCTTTTTCTTGAGACAAAGCCCGAAGATTGGCTTCAGACTTACTCAGTGGATACGAATGACCTTGAGAACAGAGCCCCTAAATGTCCACCGCCAACGAGAAGAGGGACACAGCTGACCCATCGAAACCAGACCAGCACATGTGGTTCATCACCAAAACATAATGTCAAGAGGCAAAGGCGTAGGGGCAAATTCTAGGAATGTGATCAGTCCAACAACATTGCTCGAGATTGGTCATGGCTGGGCTGACTGTTGGGGGGCAAAGGTGGCTTATGGAAGCCACTCCAAGGACACATTCCCCAGTTCAAGAGAGGGCATGGGGAGAATGCAGATGGGGCTCATCTGGAAGGTTTGCTTTGGGGGTCAGGTGGGGTTTGAGATAGGGTATCACTATATAGTGCAAGCTGGCCTAGAACTCACTATGTAGCTGAGGCTTCCGTTTGACTCACTGTAGCCCAGGCTAGCCTAGAACTCACTTGGTAGCCCAAGCTTTCTTTTCCTTGCCTGACCTGATCTTTCCTTTCCTTTTTGTTGCTAGGGATCTAATCCAAAGACTTGTACATACAATATTAACATTGGACTACGTGAGCCACATGTCCAGCCTCTAGCCTTGAGCTTCCAATCCTCCTGCCTCAGCCTCTTATGTGGTGGGATTTATAGGCCTGTACCACCAAGGCAGCCATATCTATTTTACATTTAAAGAAAATCAAAGTGAAAAATTTGACTTTGTCCATTTTGCGTGTCTGGAACTTGTTCTATTAATTTCTGTACTTTTGTGTGTTTTTAAACATTCCCAATACATAAAAGACAACGAGAAATCACACCCTGGATCCATGCGGTCCTCTTCTTTAAAGGGCAGTGCACTGTCTGGAGGCAAGGCTGACAGCAAAAGGAGACAAAATCGTTGTCCTTAGACAAGAGGCTTTCTAGCCAACATACCTTCCCCTCTCCAGTCCCCGCAGAGCAGCCCACGCACGGGGCAAGAGTTGGCTGGTTTAAGAGCTGCACCCGAGAGACCTTAAAAATATCTGGCCACCATGGACCTTATCGATCACCGTAGCCACCGAGGCGTGTGAATGGGGCGAGGGGTAAAATGCAATCCAATCAATATATGCCTTTCTTCTGCTCCTGACCTCAAATAATGTATGTGCTGATTAAGGAGCCTGTCACTTAGTTTTAAAAGCAGTGTTAAATATTAATTACGAGTCGTATGGCTCGACCTCGGGACCGGTCACCATCTCCTTCCTTCTGGGGTTCTCCTGGGACACTGAAGGAAACCCCACCTCCACTCCGCCGCTGGGAAACGGAGTGGATTTCGATTAGAAATCACCACCACTCTCTGTTCCCTCTCCCAGCATTAACTGTGGACAGGACAATTACGGAAACAGAATTCATTGTTCGAACAAGCTGAACTCATAATATTAGTGTGGATTTAAAAAAAAATTTTTCTTGGCCAGGAATTAAAAATAGCTCCCTCTCCCCGTCCCTGCCTCCCACCCTCCTGTTCCCTCGTTGCCAGATTTAGAAACTGGGGAACCTTCCTAGGTTCCATCCGAGTTAGTATTCATTCGCAAGGCAGCATGGCTCAGAATCATTTTATTTTAAAAACCAAGTCTTCACTGGATTCCTACGGGGGAGACCCAGTGCAGGGGCTCTGTGTGGGGAGCACGTGCACCGAGATGGACGCAGAGACGGGGCATCCATCTGGGGATGCTGCAAGCTGACTCCGTGATGATACCTGTCTTAGTCAGGATTATCATGGCTGTGATGACACACCATGACCCAAAAAGCACCTTGGGACACCTCAGTTAGTCAAGGGCTTTCTGTACAAGCGTGGAGACATCCTGAGTTCACACATCCCCACGAACTGGTAAAAGCCAGCTGTGGCAGCGTACACCTGAAATCCTAGTGCTAGACAGGTAGAGACGGGAGGCCCCAGGCTAGTAAAAGGCCCTGCCTCAAAAAAGAACGTGGGAAATCATTTCTCCTCCTCTCTTTCTCTGTCTCTGTCTCTCTGTCTCTGTCTTTCTCTGTCTCTCTGTCTCTCTCTGTCTCTGTCTCTCTTTGTCTCTGTCTCTCTCTGTCTCTCTTTCTCTGTCTCTGTCTTTCTCTGTCTCTCTGTCTTTCTCTGTCTCTCTGTTTATGTCTCTCTGTCTCTGTCTTTCTCTGTCTCTCTGTCTCTGTCTTTCTGTCTCTGTCTCTTTCTCTGTTTCTCTGTTTCTGTCTCTGTCTCTCTGTCTCTCTCTCACAAACTAATATTCTCACACATGCAAAACATTTGGTAGCTGAGCCACCTCCCCAGCTCAGAAACTATGTTTCAGTAAAGATTTTTAGGAACTGGATAGATGGCTCTGCAGTTAAGCACATACACCACTCTTGCAGGACCTGAGTTCAGTTCCCAGCACCAACACAGAGAGAATTCAGCACCCTCTTTTGTCATCTGTGGGCAACTGTACTCATGTGTACACACCACACCCATACACATAATTTAAAAATAAAAATAAACTTTAAGAAATATTTTATACACATTCAGATAGACTCAGACAAGAGCCAAAATGCAAAGAGGCTTTGACTGGGGTTCCTGATACTTCATCCCTTCCATGTTGGGTTGAACCCCCCCCCCAATAATATCTGTCCTTAAGATGTGACTTTATTTGGAAATAGGAAATAGGACATCCCAGCCACCTGGACTATATCTTCCAGAAGCTGTCTTCGAGAAGCAGGCTTCTCAAGCTTCAGTTCTAGGGTTTCTGGTTCATCCTAACCTCTGTGGGCTTCGATGCTGCAGGTATGAGGGAGATGAAGTACGTGCACACCGTCACTAGTGAACCAGGTGACATCCAGGTGGTTGCTATGGGAACCGCACGGAGTAGCTCCCACTTCACTCTCCCTTGTCAACTTTGTCATTTGTCAGTAACTTCCTGGTTCATCCTACAAAATCGGAAGTTCACGAGCAGTCTGCTGTCACCAGAGCAAAGTGTGCATTTGGTAGTTCCCGGTGAAAGAAACCAAAGCTTTAGGACAAAGTGCGTGCACGCGCGTGCGCGCGAGAGTGTTTATGTGTGTTTGTCTGCATATATGTGGAGACTATCAGGTGTTTTTCTCAATTGCTCTCTACTCAGTCACTTGCCACATTAATTTGAAAAATAATTTTAAAGATTTATTTTATTTTTAATTCTATGTGCACCTGTGTAGGGATATAGATGTGTTAGTGCAGGCACCCGCAGAAGACTGAGGGGGCATTAGATCCCCTAGAGCTGGAATTATAGACAGCTCTGAGTCACCTGATACAGGTGCTGGGAACTAAACTTGGGTCCTATGCAAGAGCAATATGTGCTCTTAATGCTGAGCTGTCTCTTGACCGTCCTTATTATTTGAAACAAGGTATTGTCCTTAAACCTGGAGTTCACCATTTCCATTATGCTGTCTGGCTCATGACCCCCAGGGCATCCTCCTGTCTCCATCCCACTCCCCCAAGTGCTGGGATAACAGGCATGTGCCACCACACTCAGTATTTAACATGGGTTCTGGGTCTCGAACTCCGATCCTTGTGCTTGTGCAGCAGCACTTCACCCAATGAAGCCATCTTCCCAGTCCAATGCTCCTATGTGGCGCCATCTCCTCTCTAGATTGGCAGCTATGGGACTTCAATAGTGATGCCTTGATGTGCCCAGAGACCTTCTGCATAGGCCTCTCAGATTCTTTGATGAACAAACATTTAATTGGGCTACTACCATAGAGAATTATTTTATAATTAGAGATGAGAGGAGCTGCCCTAAACCTTGATCATTGTGCTCCCTTTGTTGGGAGCTTCTGGTAACTGAATATGCCAGTGTTTCTCTTACACATTTCATTTTCCCTCCCTGCATAGCTAATCAGTACTCTGCTTTATTCTTGTAAGAGTTCTGTCTAAGTCTGTTCAATTTTGCTGATGTCTTTCTTTTTTTGTGCATTTGATACACTATTGGAGGACAGTAGAAATCTTTATGTTCAAGGGCTGGGGAACAACACTCAAACTCGGATACAACTCAGAAATTGTAAGAGGAAATAATTATTACAATAGAGAAGAAATATCACTCTGCTCTACGCTAATGCACTTAACTGTCAAACAAAGAGATCTTTAAGATGATGAAGCACACATTGCAGGGCAGGAGAATTGAGAGGGGAAAAATATGGCAGCAATTTATTCCCAGGGTAACTCGAATAGGAAGGATCCCATTCTGCATTGTAACCACTTATGGAGGAAATCGGTGTGAACCGGAGAGGAAGAACGGGGTTAGGAAAATCAGCTTGCGCGCAGGTGTCACGGAGTCACGATTCTTACCCACCAGAAGAGAACAGAGACACGGGCACAGTTGGGAGGGAGAATGAAAGACGATCCCCATTCAGGAGGTCGGAATGTTTCCATGTCCTAGGTCAATGGCAGAAGGCTCCCCACCTCTAAGCATCAAAGTAAGACAGAGCTGGGATATGGATGGGGCAATGTTAAAGTGTTTGCTGAGCAAGCATGAGGACCTGAGTTTGGTCCCCAGCATTCACATAGAAAGAACAGATGGTAGCCTTCATCTGCTAGCCTTTTGCAGGAGATGCAAAGATGGGCGGATCCTAGGGGCTCACTGGCTGACCAGACTAGCCAATCGGCAAGCTCCAGTGAGAAGCTGTACCTTAAGGAATACTGTGGGGCTGGAGATGTGGTTCATCGGTTAAGAGTGTATACTGCTTTTGCCGAGGACTGAGGACTGGAGTTTGGTTTCTGGTCCTCACACTGGGTAGCTCACAGCTACCTGTAACTCCAGCTCCGGGGCATCTGATACGTTCCTCTGCCTCTAAAAACATCCCTGTGCATATTCTACAATACACATATGGATACAGTTTTAAAATACAATAGAAGCACTATAAAAGGTAGATGGTAATCGGGAAAGACAAGTTCTGGCCTTCGAGACATGTCCCATTCACTGCCCGACCTCATCTGGAGTAAACGAATTCTTCATTCATTCTAAGTATGAAAAAGCAGAAACGGACACCAGGCATGGCGGTGCACGAGGAGAGAGGAGGATGACCGTGTCTCACAATTCTAAGGGATGATCTGTAGCGCAGTTGGTAGAGGGTTTACCTGGTACGCACAAAGCCTGAGCACCTTATAAGACTGAGTGTGATGTCATACATCTGTAATCCCAGTACTTGGGAAGTGGAGGAAGAAGATCAGAGGGGCTATGCAGTGAGGTCAAGGCCAGCCTGGGCAGCACGAGATCGTGCCTTTTAAAGGAGAAAAAAAAAAAGGTAAAACTGGGCCTTTCTTTTTATATCACAAAAATTTAGCATCATGGTTTTCTCAATGCCTGTGTAGGATAATGCTCAAAACGCACTTGAGAGAGGATCAAGGGAGAAAGAAAAGGAGGGAAATGATGTGGAGAAGAAATAAAGATGCAAATGAGCTCATTGTGATGGATATGGTGTGACCAGTTCCCATAGGCTCACAAGCTGGAATACAGGGTCACCAGGTGGCAGCGCTGTTTTGTGAACCTCCAGGAAGTGTACCTTTTGGAGCACGTGGGTCCCCGGAGGATAAGAATTAAGGTTTACAGCCCCTGCTGACAAGAGCGCAGGACTTCCAAACCCTGCCCCCAGGTCTGCGTTCAAGGAGCACTTCGCTCCCACAGAGATGTACTCCCAAGTTCAAAGTTGACCCTGCCTTTGCTCCAGCGATGGGACCCTTCCCCCTTTTCCAGATTAGAGTCAAAGGACTCTGAGGCTGGCCTCGTTCTCCCACTGCTAGCTAAAGCACACATATTTCAGTCACCAACCTGGTGCCATGTCCTTAATGACTCCAGACTGCGTCTGCTCTGTTATCTCTGCCTGCAGCAGCTGCTCCCTCCGTCTGCTCACGGAGCCAACGTGAGCTGGGTTAGCGTTAGTTACTTTTCTCCTCGCTAGGACAAAACACTTGGCGGGAACAGCTCCCCAGATGAAGAGTTTATTTGGGCAAACAGATAAAGGGGGTGTAGTCCGTCATGGTAGAGGAAGTATTGCATCTGGGATTGGCTCTGTAGGAGCCACAGACACCTGCTTCTTCACATCTCTTTGGACCAGGAAGCAAAGAGTTTGGGCAGAAAACGGGCCTCAATCAAAACTGTGCAGTGATCCACTCCTTCTAGATAGGCCCCTACTTCCTGTTTGCTAAACTCTCCATATATAGCGCCATCAGCTGGGGACTAAGTGTTCAAACACATGAACCAATGGTGGACAGCTCAAGTGGAACCGAAACGCTGAGCGGTGCACAGACTCCTCACGTTACTAGCATCCATCTGAGCCCAGCACTGTCTCGGCTTAGCCCTCATTAGGGACCCCCTTTGTCTAGCAAAGTCCAAAGTTGCCAGCAGTTTTTAGCTAGTGTTAATAGTGGTCTGTCTAGACGGGGTTTCCAGGAGCTTGGCAACTTGTTCGAAGAATTGAAGAAATGCGCTCAAAGAGAGAAGCAGAGAAGGATTCAGAATCAAAGCTGTAAGAGAACACAGAGCTCTGAGCAAGCATGCCGCTCAAGGGCCCCTGGTGACTTCCCGGGACTCCTTTTATGGGTTCTTGAGAGATTGGTTGCTATGGGAGGAGTGAGGGTGGTTTTCTGCTTTGATTGATAGACTTGGTTTATGTAGGTCTTTGTTCAGTGTACACACCCTTTCCCACAATGCATCTGACTTTAATCATATGTACACCCAATCATGAATAAGATGGCAAAGTAGGGCGTTTTCTCGAAAAGTTCACCAACAGAACAGTTTTGTCTTATAGTACATGCACTTGAAACCAGTCCAGGAGGTATTGGCCCACTGATCCTAGTTCCAAAATACACTTGAGGATGTGTTTAGCGACAAAAGGGGAATTTCTAGGGAGCTCTAGTTTGGATTGAGAATAGACTCCTCGATAGAGAGGAGTTTGATGATGCAGGGGTTTCCAAAAGGGCTTTTGTGTAATCGAAGCCAAGCGGGTTCCAGGTTTCTAAGTTGTCCCTATGCTTGTCTGCTTCGCTAGGATCTCCATCACCATCGAAGTCTTGTTTATTCTTACCAGTCCTTTCAAGGCCGATATCTTCCATCCTCAGCACCTCCTGTACCTGTTTTCTCTGTGCGAGCATCCAGACGCAAGCTTGTACCCCACCCAGGCTGCCCTTGAAACTCTCCCTTCTAACGATCCCTTCCAGCCCACTCCGTCTTCCCATGCAGCCCCACTGATCGAGCTTCTCTGGGTCTCTCTCCTGGTGAAGCCCACAGCCATACCTCACTGCACTGTACATCCTTCTTTCCGGCTACCACAGTGTGGCCCCAGAGGGGACGCCACACATCGCCTGTGTCCCCTGGGCCAGGGCTCCACCTGGCAGGCAGGCCTGTGTTTTCATTGCACTTAAGGTTTGTTTTTGTCGCAGATGGTGAGACACGCTTTCACAGAAATGATCGCCCCAGAGGAAGATTATACTCACAAATCCCCAGAATGGGAAGATCAAAGGGCATGCTGGGAAGTGCCTGCTCTGGTCAGGAGGGCCTTCAGTGACTTCAGAAAATGGATCCCTGAGGCTGGGCAGGTAAATTTAGCATTGGATATCTGATTGGTGTTTGGTTTGGATTTTTTCCACTAGTGCTGGAGATCAAATCCAGGGTCATTAGTATACAATACTGATGGATACAATACATATAAATACAACACATCAG
>JADRCH010000139.1:1839139-1868265 GCA_019843965.1 Rhynchomys soricoides | reverse complement strand
GGGGCGTGGCTCAGTGGTAGAGCTCCTGCCTAGAATCCCCCAGTGAGAGGCTGGGGTGTGGCTCAATAGTAGACCACTTGCCTAGCATGCACATAGCCTGAGATTTAATCTCTAGGAGAACCTTACCACCACAACCAAGATGGAATAAAGTTTCTGAGATTGGTTTATCTCCAAGCTGCAGAATTTTACTCTGTTCTTTTAAATGGCTACATAATATTTCATGGCATGGATGAATCAAAACGTCAACGATTGAGTCCAGAATGAATTTCCTTAGTCTCTTGAGGAAAGCTTGGTTTCTTTCTATCCCTCGCCCCCACATTAAACAGCCCTGAAACATCGTTGAAGCCTTTCTATGATTTCCTGTAAAATTTCTGCAGAGCTGTAAGAAGCCCTTTCTCCTAATCCCACGGATTGTAGCAATATATACATTAAACGGCTCCCATCCGAGCATGCTGTGTATCCTTGAGTTTATACTCCTACAGGTAAGATTGTCTGTGGTGGGGTGCCTTGTTCAAAGGATACACATTTAAAATTTCAGTAGATATTTTAAAGGTTAGTTTGGCTAAAGGTCACAACAATTCACACCCAAGAACCTGATGACAGAGAATCTGGCTTTCCACAGTCTGGCTAGCATCAGAAGGTATTAGCGCTTAAGTCATTTACTAATCTAATCATAAAAGACGGTATCCCATGATCAATGTCATTTCCATTTCCCAGGCTGCTTAGCATGGTTGAGCCTCTTCCCACCAAGCTTATTATGAAATTTTGATGTTCTTCTGTGAACTGTTTGCTTATCTTTTGAGATGGCCTGACCTGATATCTCTATTTTCCCATTCATGAAATGGGGGACAATAGCAAGACTCATGAATATTTAATAACTCAACACATGTCAAAGAGCACTGCATCTACTGCAGTGGGGACACTGTAATCCCTATACCTTGTGGGTAGAGGTAGAAAGATCCTGAGTTTAAGGTCAGCCTTGGCTACAGAGCAAGAATCTTTGGCAAAACAAGAAAAGTTTTGAAGCCATCATTATTTTAACATATTGGGTGTCAAATATGAGTTAGATGTGTTAATCACTTAAATTCTCAAACTTCGTAATGTTGCAATCTTTTATTACAGTTCCTCGTGCTGCAGTGACCCATAGCCGTAAGATTATGTTATTGCTACATTATAGTTGTAATTTTGCTACTTTTTGAATCATAATGTAAACATCTGACTACAGAGTCTCTTATATGTGACCCTATGGATCATGACCCACAGGTTGAAAACCACTGACTTAGATTTTTGTTTGTTTGTTTTTAAAATATGTCTCCCATACAGTCACCTTGGGAAGAAAAGGTTCATATTAAGATGAAAGATATTATGGGCTGAATGATGTCAGGAGCCAGCAGCAATGAGAATTAGAAAAGGCAACAATAGTCGTCAAGGACTAAGATCAGGGGTGGAGAGTTGGCTCAGCACTCAAGAGCACTTGCTGCTCTTCTAGAGGACCAGAGTTCAATCCTAGAAGGCATGCTAAAAAAGCAGGCATGGTGGTTGTGTACACTAAACCATTCAGCACTGGGGTGGAAGTGATAGCAGGGTCTCTGAAGCTGGCTGGCCGACAGAAGACTGCTGTCGAAGAAGATGGTGTCCCAAGGAATGGCCCCTGAGGCTGACCTTTGGCCTCCAAAGAAAAGCACATGCATGTGCATATGGACACCTTCCAGCCACACACAAAAGAACTAAGGCTGGGGACTGAAATTTCTGGTGATTGGCAGGGGCAGTGTAGGGCCAGGAACATCTAATGGTCTCATGCGGGCCAGGAACTTGAAGTTATACGGACAGTGCACAGGGATGGGACATCTTGTGTGTTTCAATGAAATGGTGTAGAAATATTTTTATATATAAATCCCGGTGGTGGGTTCCTGCTACTCGCCCCAAATGTTTAGCGTTCCCGAATGAAAGACACACACACACACACACACACACACACACGCACGCACACACGCACACACGCACACACGCACACATGCACACACAGCCTCTATATTTTGATATATCTTAATCAGCTGAATGGCTAGGCCACTTCCTACCTCCATGTGGTTAATCCACCTCCCGCTGATAATCCCGAGTTATTACTTATTAAATCCTATATTCTATCTTGGCTGCTCTGGACCTAGTTGGGCAATCCTCTTGGGCTGCTCTTCCTCAGCTCCTGTACATGGTTACCATGCCTCTCTGTCCTGCGTTCTCCTCAGGTATGGCAGATCTCTTCCTCTTTCTCACTCTCCCAGCATGATGGATCTCCTTCTTCCTTCCCTTTCTGTCCCAAGCCGGAAAACTTCTCAAGTCCCACCTCTGTCTGCCCTGCCCAGCCATTGGCAGCCGGTATCTTTATTTACCAATCAGAACCAACTGGGGGCAGGGTTTCTCAGTGTCTTCGGTGCAGACACTCAAGTGAACAGTTTTGGGGAATGTAATTAGTATCCATAATACAAGCAGCTATAAAATGGGAGCAATTATTTGTCTCCATCTCAATATTCAGAGGGTCTAACCAACCTGCATGTGGTCACCCAGGACAAGAGTGGCAAGATTTTGAATGAGACTCAAAAAGTATGACCTTAGACCATGACGACTCCTTTATCCCATCTCTTCTGTCTTGTGTCCATGTCCATGTGTATATATGTATGAGTGTGTATGTACTTGCATGTGGAGATGTGGAAGCCAGGGATCAATGTCAGGCATCATTCCTCAGCCACCGTTTACCTTGTTTTCTCAGACAGAGGCTCGCACAGGCTTAGATGCGTAATTCTCCAGGTACACTGGAGTGGCTGGGCAGAGAGCCTGGGTATTCCTCTGTCTCCACCTCCCCGGTACTGGGATTACAAGTACACACCACCGCTTCGACATGTGTTCTGGGGATCCCAACTCAGGTCCTCATGCTTGTGTAGCCTACTGAGCCATCTGTCTCCACAGCAGCATGCTATCCCACCCCCTTTTCTTTGCTTGGCTCAGTTTTGAGACAAGCCTTGTGGAACCCAGCCCATCTTTCCGTAGCCAAGGCTGGACTTGATATCGAGTTCCTAATGTACCTGACTTCACATGGCAAATCAGGGGTTACGAGGAGGAATTCCTGATGCCCTAGTCTTTGTAAGAAATTGAACCAGTGGCTTTCCAGGTGGGCTCTGCCCATAGGTTGAGAAGCCCACTGCTCTGTCAGGTGTGAGGTCCAGCGTTAGATTTCTAACCCCATCTCTAGATTTCTCTGCTGAGTTTCAGGAAGAAAGTGGGAAGCTTCCCAAAGCTATTGTGTGTCCTGCATTTCCCTCCCAAGCAGGAGATGCATGTGTTACCATGCCAATTACGGCAGAAATTAACTGAAATGCCAAGTTTCGGCAGAAAGCCATTCATCTGCAGGTGCCTGTCATTAGGGGAGCTCAGGATGCTGGACGTTTGTAGGCGCAGCCGGCTCTAACTTTGTTCTCAGAAACCATGTGGGTTTCTTGCATGCTGCCACTCATGCTAACACTAAAGCATGCTTGCCTACCTCAACGCCGTAATCTGATGTAACTATTTTAAATAAATCAGTAACACCTTCCTTCGGTGGCAGAACAGAAATGAAATTTTTCCTATGAAAATAAAATAAGAATTTTATTTATTATTATTTTTTTATTGAGACTGGCAAAAACCTGAAAAACACCCATAAAGAAGTGATTGGTTGCCTCTCCTCTCTCCTTATCTCTATTTCTTTCCTTTCTTCCTTTTTGGGTATAAACAATTCACCTCTCATACCCAGCCCTGAACAGGAATTGAACAAATAAACAGGATATGGTAGGATTGCGTAGCTCTGCCTTAGAAAATCCCATCTGATGAGATGTCTGAGAGGGAAACTGCTTGGTGCACAGGCACGAGGACCAGAGTCTGCATCTCCAGCATCTGAATACAAAAGTCAGGCAGGGCGGCCTATGTCTAAGATCTCAGCTCTGAGGCAGAAGGACTCCCTGACTGGCCAGCTTAGATGATGTGGCAGAGAAATGCCAGGGTCAGTGAGAGACTCTGTCTCAACAAACAATGTGGAAAGCGACAGAGACACAAGACATCAACCTGTGGCCTCTGCTTGTGTATATATGGGCAAGCAAATCCACATAGGCACATGCACACATGTGTTCATGAACACATCACACACACACACACACACACACACACGATTTAAATATTTTCAATTATAAGAATCTAGAATCTAGTCTGTCAGGCTGGAGGACCTGGCTGATTATGAATGAATGACACAGGAGGGGTTAAGTGCCCTTAAGCTACTTTTCCTGTGGACAGTGGTTATGCACACACGAGTGTGTGCATGTGTGTGTTGCATGTGCATTGTAAGGTTTCGATGTAGCATCTGCATCAGTCATCACCAAGTCAGGAATGTTTCCATCATGGGAAATTGATGTCTCAGTCGTGAACTGAAGAGATCTCAGTCTTTTCTCACCTGGCTGGGTTCTATAGCCTTTCTGTGCTTTGCCCATGCATCCTGCATGAATAGCTGAACATATCTTGAATGAGCAGGCAAGACACTAGGGGAGTCTGTCCCACAGCCTACAGATTGATAAACAGACCCTACCCAAACTGGTTAATGTTGGGGGAGTTGGTTCATGCAAAACAATTCAGCATCTTTATAGACAGAGACGATTAGAGATGTATTTCAGTTATAGAGTCCTGCTTAGAATCCCCAGTGAGGGGCTGGGGGCATGGCTCAGTGGTAGAGCCCCTGCCTAGAATCCCCCAGTGAGGGGCTGGGGACATGGCTCAGTGGTAGAGCCCCTGCCTAGAATCTCCCAGGGAGGGGCTGGGGGCGTGGCTCAGTGGGAGAGCCCCTGCCTAGAATCCCCCAGTGAGGGGCTGGGGGCGTGGCTCAGTGGTAGAGCACCTGCCTAGGATCCCCCAGTGAGGGGCTGGGGGCGTGGCTCAATGGTAGAGCACCTGCCTAGGATCCCCCAGTTAGGGACTCAGCACATAAAGGCCCTGGATTCCGTTCCCAGTGCTGCATAGGTGCATAGGAGGACTATCTTTGAAGATAACCAGGAGCTGTGACTAGTTTTAGCTTTAATGGTGGATTGTGCGTATTTGGAAAGACAGCTTTAGATCAAGTGGTGGTATGGCCAGGATGTGCCTTTAAAGGCTGGAGAGATGCTATGGCAAGGGTATAGGAAACATAAATCAGAATGTTGGCTGTGTTTGGAAATGATCGAAGGTAGACGTGAACTCTGTGAGAGATCAGGACTCCTCTTTCCATCTTTGGAAGGTCATCACTGCCACCCAAGGCTCCCCTAGGGGGCAGTATAGCACAGTGATTGAGATGGTGTGTGAGTTAAGACAGAGATGGGTGCGTATGTTTCTCCAGGATAGGTTGATAAGATTCTACGAGGTAATATTGACTTGGTGTCAATAACAAGTTTACTTTGTTATCCCTGGATTCTTTCTTTGCAAGGAGATCTGGAAGTTGATCTTTTAGAGGTCATTAAAGGATACCAGATCAAGGCAGAGGGGATGGTTCAGTTGATAAAGTGCCCAGCTTACAAGATTGAGGACGTGAGTTCAGATCCCAAGTACACACATAAGAAGGCAGGCAGTGGTACACACTCTAACATGGACACACAAGCATCTGAAGGAATGACTTTCGAGCGTCAGTAGCAAGCGCCTTTGCCTTCCCAGCCATCTTAACCAGACACTCGTTCTGCTTTTGTTTTGAGACAGGGATTCCTATAACTCAGGCTGGCCTCAAGCTCAATATATAGCCAGGGATGACTTTTTGAATTTCTGATCCTTCTGCCTCCACCTCCGAAGTGCTTGGATTACCTGCATACACCACCATGCATGGTTACACAGTGATGGGGATGGGGACTAGGGCTCCCTCATGCTAAGCAAAGACCCCCGCTAACTGAGGCTCTAACTGCCTCAACAAGAGGCAATTGAGGTCTCCTTGAGGTCACAGAACTCTTTCCTTTACCTGGAGGAGAGGATTGACTGAGTAACTTGAGGGCATGGGAGTCCCATTCAAGGGTTCAGGAGCGGCTACGTGAGGGCTGAGGGTGGGTAAACTTCCCTTCTCTTAGTGATGCAAGTGAGCATTTCAGAGGAGACAGTCCCACTTGCTTGTCCTAGTACGAACTTCCCGGTTTTGGAGGGCTAATGGTGGATAATCAAGTAGGTGATTTTTTTTATCATAGCTGTCTGGCCTTCAGGCTCAAATCTGAACCTGTTGCTTTGGGTTCAGCAATAAATGAGGCTATGGCCAGTGAGCTGTGATGATAGCTTAGCCAGGAGAGAAGCTCTGATTAGAAACACACCAGGAGCAGACCTCCTGCAACTGGGGGTTGGACTTGGCAGCTGTGGAGATTTCCAGGTCAGGCTCGAGAAGTGGATCCACCTCCCCACCCCCGAAACAGTCTTTAAGTAATTGTAAGACTGTTGCCATTTTTGTTAAAAATTATTTATATATTATTATTTGTGGGGATTTGTGTGTGTATATGTGTGTGTGTGTAGATATGTGAGTTTGTGTGTCTGTATGATATATGAGTCTATATGTGTATGTGTATAGTATATGTGTGTGTTTACGTGTATATATGTGTGTGTGTGTGTACATGTTTATGTATGTGTGTTCATGCATGTGTTGATATTTGTGTGTTTATCTCTGTGTGTGTGTGTGGTATATGTGGTATATTCATTACTCCTACATGTATGGAGGCCAGAGGAGGATATTGTGAGCCCTGCCCATCACTCCTCATCTTATTCCCTTGAAACAATGCCTCTCACTGTACTAGGAACTAGGATGGCAGCCAGCAACCCCCAGCGATCCTTCTGTCTCCACACTCCATCTTGACAGAGTCTTTATTTAGTGCAGGTGTTTATTTGGCCACACTCAACTTATCACATGGATGCTGGGGATCTGAATACAGCCACCTCCCTAGCCCCTTGTTTTGTTTCTAAAATAGAATCTTACTGCATATTCTAAGCTGGTCTTGAACTTGTGATCCTCCTGACTCAGCCTTCTGAGTGCTGGAATCACAGGTGTGCATCATCACACAGGGTTTATTTTTATTTTAATGCCACTTCTGACGAGGTAAACCATGATCATTTGACATATGTTAACACACAGTGCTAGCGATTGTGTCAGGGGCACTATCACCTGTCAGAAACACATGCTCCTCTTTGGTGAACAGGACAGGTTACCAAGGAGGACATGGAGGACTGAGAAGGCAATCTGGAATAACTCAGAACCACTTGGGAGCACTCATCAAATCCCAATCGCCTCTGATCCCACAGGACACCGGAAAGCTCCAGGTAGCAGCAAAGAGCCATAGTGAATTCACACTTAGCAAACACCTTTCTGCTTCTGCTTACTAGAATGTTTCAGGTGAATAAGGAAAGAAGAAAGAATAGCTTGCCCTCTGCTTTCATTTCCATTGCTGTGATAAAATACTTGGAGAAAAAGAAAGGACTTATTTTAGCTTACAACTCTAGGTGACAGCCAATTCTTTTGAGGAAGTGAAGGCAGCAGGAACTTGAAACATCTGATCCCCAGTTAAGAACAGAGAGAAATGAAGGCATGTGTGCCACGTGCTCCACTCACTTTCTCTACTCCCATTTAGTCCAGCTCTGAATTAGGGAATGGTGCCGCCCACGGTGGGCTGGGTTAACTAGCAACTGACACTCTCTCCCCAGGTGACTTTAGGTTGTCAAAATTGACAGCTACAACCAACCACCAGAGCCACACTCAGCCTAGCCTGAGAGTGTAACCAGGACAGTTGGGCACAAGCACCTCCTTTACTCTTTGGGAAAGATGCAAAAGCTTTTCTTTGCTCTGCGTGGGTGGAAGAGGCTTTCCCAGTGTCTCCCTCCACCAAGTAGGCCAAAATGGCAGACTTGTGGTAGCAATGATAGGGTAGGGGTTGTGCCCCTATTCTTTACAGCAACCAGTTCTTTGAAAACATCTAGTAAAGTCACTCACTCAAACCCTATTCGATTTGAATCTATTGTTCTCAAGGCATCCAAAATCGTGCTTGGCTCACACTGTGGAGCTTGTGGGGCTGTTTGCCATTAGACAACACTACCCAGGCTGCAGTGGTGGTTCCCAGTAAAGGGTTAAACTCCCAAAGCATTTAGCAGAAATCAAAGACTTGCACACCCTCATTATTCCCTAACAAACAGATCAGGTTAATAGCTGTCACCACTGCTTTCCATACAGCCTCCTATCGTGGTGCTCTATGAGTGCTGACATCCGAGTGGTTGCCACAACTTGACAGAATAATAGCGGCTCCCACCAGAAGTTCCCTTTAATGTTTTACACACTCTTTCCTGCAGGTTGCCTCAAAGGATTTGAATAATTACTGTGTTTAATGGGGAGATCCTTCCCTCGTCTAATCTCCTCCTGCAGAAACGTTGGTTGAACGTTCCTGGGTGCCCAAGGGTGTCTGACTCTCCACATGTGCCTGCAAATTCACTCATTCTTTAACATTTTCTGTACTGAGGGTGGAACCCAAGGACCTTTTCAAATGGTGGGGGCACACCTGTCTGCTGAGTCATACCTTCAGCCCCTCACTGGGGGCTTCTGAGTAGGGGCTCTACCACTGAGCCACAGCCCCAGCCCCTCATTGGGGGATTCTAGGCAGGGGCTCTACCACTGAGCCACGCCCCAGCCCCTCCCTGGGGGATTCTAGGCAGGGGCTCTACCACTGAGCCACAGCCCCAGCCCCTCACTGGGGGATTCTATGAAGGGGCTCTACCACTGAGCCACAGCCCCAGCCCCTCACTGGGGGATTCTATGAAGGGGCTCTACCACTGAGCCACGCCCCCAGCTCCTCACTGGGCGATTCCAGGCAGGGGCTCTACCACTGAGCCACGCCCCCAGCTCCTCAGTGGGGGATTCTAGGCAGATGCTCTATCATTGCTTCCTGCCCCAGTCTCTGTTGCTACATGTGTGCAGGTGTTTGCTCATGGAGACCAGAAGGGAGTGTCATCAGATCACTCTGGACTGCAGATACAGTCGGTTGTGAGCCACCTGATGTGGAAACTAAACTTGGATCCTCTAAAACAGTTAAAAGTGCTCTTAACTTCTGAGTCATCTGCCCAGATTCTCCCTTTTCATTTTGAAACAGGGTCTCACTGAATTGCCAGGGCTGGCATTGAACTCCCTCTGTATGTGGCCCATCTTAGCTTTGATCTTTCTGTTTCAGCATCCCCAGGCCTATATCCCTGGGCCTGCCTGATTCCTGTATTTGTACCAAGCACACACACAAACCATTAGAAGCCATTGTCTCTGGCCAAGGCTGCCAGATGCTCAGCCAGATGCTAAGAAGCAAGGCTGGGTGCCCAGCTGCCTCTGCCCTTTCTCAGCCTCGTCCCTCTGGCTGGTCTCCTGGAACTTAAAAAAGAGTAAAATGACTCATAAGCCAGCTGTGTGACCTCAGACAATCTTTCAAATCCCCGAAGGGTATTGTTCTAGGTTTATGGTTGTCCTCTGAGGAGGTATATTGGAGAAAGATCTCCAGCACCTGGAGATTCAGCTGTATTGGAAGAAATGGGTCTTTGCTGAGACAATTAAATTAAGGTGAAGTCCAGAGAACAAACAGCACTGATTCAACATGACTGCATATGTGTGTGGTGGGGTGGGTGTGGTGTGGGAGTGGGACGGACCCAGAGACAAAAGCAGAGAAGAGAACAGAGGTGGAGGCACACTGAATGATTCAGACACAAACCAGGAAGCCAGAGGCTGTTGGGAACTGGGAGACACCAGGATGGCCTGAAGGAGGATGGTGGTGGACCACACTCCTGCCCTCTGGAACTTCAAGAAAATGAATGCCCGCTGCCTTCCGTAACTGTAGCCTTGGAAGACTAATAGTACGGAAGCCTGATCCTGGCTGGAGAGATGCTGGCGCTAACTAACTATAAGGCTGTCATGGACTCGTGTGAGGTCACAGAAAATGTTTAGCGAGAGCTGTGTGTGGTGGTTGATATCTGTAACCCAGTGCCCCGAGACTGAGTTAGAAGGTTTGTCAGTTTGAGGCTAGCCTGGGCTACAGAAAGGCTGAGACAGAAAGACTGAGAGACCAGACTAGCTGAATTTGCAAACTGTCTCATAGAGAAAGAAGGAAGGAAGGGAGGAAGGGAGGAAAGGAGGGAGGGAGGGAGGAAGCAAGCAAGCTTAGGGAATTTTCAGACGTGGGGACAGGACAATGGGACTGACAGGGCTTTCCCCCTAACCTGTTGAATATTAGCCTGGCCTTGGCATTGTACCACTTCATTTTTTTTTTCATGACATTTTATTTTGCTGGTCAGTCATGGGAGACAGCCAGAGAGTGCTGAAAGGTGCATGTAAATTTATGCAGAATTGGAAATGCTGTTAGAAGCTGAGCCAAAAGCACTGAAACTCCAATGATCTCTGCTCTTAAGTCTTCACTCTCCTTCCCTCTCCCTCTGACTCTCTCTGTCTCTGTTTCTCTCTGTCTCTGTATCTCTGTCTCTGTCTCCCTGTCTCTGTGTCTTTGTGTCTCTGTCTCTGTGTCTGTCTGTCTCTCTCCCTCTCTCCTTCTCTCTCTCTCTCTCTCTCTCTCTCTCTCACACACACACACACACACACACACACACCTGTGGATTTGATTCCCAGCTCTTATCAAAATCAGGAAGGCAGTTACAGGTTTCTTTGGATCGAAACCATCCCACTGCCTTGCTCTCCCTCCTCCTGCACCTCATCCTCCTCCCTTTCCTAACAGATCTAACTTGCAAGGATTCTATGTGGCTCTCTTGAAGCATACTAATTAAATGTTTCAAATGCTCTTTATCCATGGTTAAGTGAAGATAAAATTTTAATGATTTAATTAGCAAGCTCTAGGAAAAAAAATCATAATGAAGAGAGGCATTTGCAACTGTCCTGGGCTTTATGCATTTCTGCGCAATGCTGTGCTGGAGGCAGGAGGAGGCTGAGCCAAAAATGTTCTTTGCCAGGATCTCCGGAAGCAGAGACCTGGCTGGTTCCTTGGGGACTGAGGTCTTGGGAACCCAGATAAGTCTTATTTCCATAAGGGATAGGAGAAGGGTCCCAGAAAGAGATCCATCCAAAGATGAGAAACTGACGGTTGTCTCAGAGATGCTCCCAAGGCAGTGTGTAGAGCTGTGATCCTGGCACTCAGGGAGGCTGAGAAAGGAGGATTTGGAAGTTCAAGCTAGCCTGGGAATTCAGGCTAGCCTGGGCTACATAGCATTCTTCAAGATCAGCCTGGATAAGGCTCTCCACAGTTCTCCATCTTGGAAAAAAAATAATAACAGAATCAAACCAACCAACCAACTGATTAATCAGGCCGAAGAGATGGCTCCGTGGAAAAAGAGCTTGTCCTACCAGTGTTGGGGCTGTCTAGTTCAGATCTCCAGCAGCCCACATAAAAGCCAGCTGGTCACTGTGACCTGTAATCCTAATGTGTAAGGGATGGGGAGGCAGAGGATCCCTGGCAAGGTAGCTAACTAGAACAGCTGAATTAGCAAGCTCCTGGTTCAAGGAGACTCTGCCTCAGTAAATAAAATGTGGAGCAATGGAGGAAGACAGCTGCCTTGGATGGATGGCCTCCCCATGTATACATGTGTACACATGTGCATGCATATGCATGTGTGAACAATCATACATGAGGCACACTACCTCACACACAGAGAAGATAAATAATAAATAAATAAATAAACAATAAAGTCCTGCAGTAATTGCACAGATGTTCTAGAAACAGATCCCTTTCCCACGCCTCTGCTGCTTCATGCCTTCCCTTCTGAGAGGCTCTGGCTTTCTTTCTCTGGTTCAGTGTGGCTGAGTACTTGCAGCTGCATTTCTGGTCTGAGGTTACTAAAGGAAAACCCACGGTTTGGGGAAGCTGGGATTGGGATAGAAAAACTAATTGCCTTGTTGGAAGAATTTTTGTGTTGGAAGCCTCGGTAGGAGCCCACCTTTCAAAGTGGAGTACAAGCGTGCGTGCGTGTGGTGTGTGTGTGTGTGTGTGTGTGTGTGCGTGTGTGTGGTGTGTGTGTGTGTGTGTGTGTGGTGTGTAGTGTGCGTGCGTGTGGGGTGTGTGTGTGTGTGCGCGTGGTGTAGAAGCCAATAGGAGAGCCAGACGAGGGTATAGGTATACTTCTGTGGTATGGGCTTGCCTGGCATGCTCAAGGCTCTGGTTCCAACAGCTGCGCCATAAATAAAAAAATAAGACAGGAAGAGGAGGAGGAGGAGGAAGAGGGAGAAAGAAAGAAGGGAGGAGATGAGGAGGGGGAGAAAAGGAGGAGGCTGCTGCTGACACGAGAGCCTTCCCATCTAGATGGATCTGCCCACTTCCAGGCCCCTATCCTACATTACCCACCCCATTCTCCACCATCGGGGTCCTTTATTCACCTCTTTCTATTTATCCCTAGCCAGAGACCCACAAACGTCCCAAATGGCCTTAAAGAAAGCAGAGCACACAGTGTGTGTTTGGCAGAAGAGAGCATGTCCTGAAAAGCCAATGGGTAGTATCTTCCAAGCCAGCCCTGGCACTGGGGAAGATGGTGTGTGCCCAGCTGTTCAGAGCATTGGCTACAAAAGAGGAGTCTCTGGTGCCCACGCCTGGTGCCAACCGTACTCAACCAGGAACACATTCTTCGTCGTCATTCTGGAATACATGCTGCTGATTAATCAGGGATGCCCACTGTCCCTGCCTGAGCCAAATCTGACTATGTCCCACAGGTGGGGAGGACACAGACCCCAGGACACATTGTAATTCCCTTTGCCCTGGGAAATACAGATCAGTGGTAGAGCACCTGCCTAGAATCCCCCAGTAAGGAGGTTGAGGTATGGTTCAATGGGATACCCGAGTCCCTCACTGGGAGATTCTAGGCAGGGGTTCTACCACTGAGCTATTTCCCGTTATTCTTTTTACTTTTTACTTTGAGATTGTTTCACTAAGTTCCCAGTTTGGCTTTGAACTGAGGCCTTTAAGGATTATAGACCTGTGCCACCAGAAACTGCTCCTAGCTCTTCTTCAGTAGAGTCTTCCTCTTGACCTCTACCCCCTGTCCTAAGCTCTGGAGCCAGAGAATGACAAGCAAGGATGGCTCTGAGTCTCCAGAACCTGTCTCCTACCTCTGTCCCAGAAACCACAGCAGAGACTTTTGTACATTTCTCCATTTCTGTCTGCCTTCTGACCCACACTGCTGTTACATTACGCAGACCTGTATGATGCCTCCTGAGTCAAAGGATCTGTGAATACATACACACACACACACACACACACACACACACATTCATGCATGTATGCAAGCACACATACACACACATGCACTCACACACTCATGCACACACACACACACACATGCACGCAGGCACACTCACGCAGGGTGAGGGGTACTTACACAGCATAGGTTAGGGGTTACTTATAGGAGTATATGCCACTCACAAACTGCAACATCAGAAAGTCTTACCCTCTGCATGGCTGACTTCCATAGTTGCATTGATGGGACTCCAGCCCCCTTCAGTGAACCTTCTACACTCTGTAGACTGTACCACTTCCAGAGACCATGCAGCAGCTGGGGCAGAATTGCAAGCATCTAGAAGAGCACTGCAGGAGGGAGTGACTAGACTCTCAGGTGAGGGTCTAATGACCCTCCCCATGGCCTCCTCCTATGAGCAAGTATCAAGAAACCCAGTCTTCCTGATTGCTTGTGATCCTCAAGATTACAAGTTACAAGTTATAGCTACTCTCATGAAGATGGTAATCACAGTTAGACGGGGCCTCTATGTAGTCCAGGCTAGCCTGCAACTTTTGTTCTTAAGGGCTGAGGTGACAGGTGTGTGCCACCACACCTGTACTTCCTTTTCTTGTTAGTTATGTGTGTATCTATGTCTTATTATACACGATTAAACACATCCTGTGTGAAAGTGACATTGATACCCACTACCTAAGGACATCCTGGTGCCTGAAGCCAAAAGCATCTGAAACTCAATTCTCAAGGTTTATATAAACATGTAAACATATGTACATTTGTGTGTGTGTGTGTGTGTGTGTGTGTGTGCGCGCATGTGCGCGCACGCGCGCGCGCATGTGGATGTCAGAAGACAGCTGGTAGAAGTCAGTTCTCTCCTTCCACCACACAGGTTCTGGGCACTGAACTCAGATCAACCGGGCTTAGCAGCAAGCGGCTGTATCCACTGAGCCCTCTTAGCAGCTGCAAAGCCTCTGAGAAAGAATGAGCTTGTGCATTTAGTAGCTCTCGACTAATGACTGATATATGGACATATGCATATTCAATATATTCAGCATAATATAATTAATATAAATACATATTTCAAAATACAATAGAAAGATAACTATAAATATTGTTCTCAGCACCAGCCAGTCTGAAATGGCTCAGCTTGGAGGGTATTGGTCTCCTGCAGTTAAGTGCCAGTTGCCATTTGTGGCTGGCTTCATGTAGTCTTTCCTGAGTTCCTGCTCTGGTCTCTCTCATCCCCTACCCATGCTTCCTAGTGCCACCCAAAGACAACCCCACATTCATGTAGTTCCATCGGTGTCCATTCTACAGAAATTCACATGAAGACCATGAGTGAGCAAATCCATGTTGTTCTCAGACACCCCATCCCATCCCATTGAGGGAGATGCTCCCATCAGTGGCGGTCTAAGCAACATGGAAGCTCACAGCCAATTCCTTTATCCTAGAATTTGGTTGCAAGACTTGAGGGCTTCAGTCATATTTTTCCTTTGCCCCTTTTCTATTTTTGTATCTTAAACAGAGACCCAAAGGCTTATTTGACACTACTTAGAAATATTTGTATTAACTTCTTGGAGAGAATTTCATACAATGGATTTTGATTTGCATTCACCCCTGCTCCAAACTCCTTCCAGATCCACCCTGGTCACCATCACCTCTCTGCCTGCCCGATCAAGTTTTACTCCCAATCCTCCTGAATTAGTTTGCATAGGGCACCCTACTCTTGGCAATGGAGCCTGCCCTGGCTTGAGGTCAGTCTACCAGGGGTCACACAATTAAAGAAAACCAATTCATTCTCTCTCAGCATCTATCAAATGCCAAGAGCTTGTCAGATAGGGGTGTGGTTTAGTCTCCCCTCCCCCTCCCTTCCCCCTCCACACTGGGACTTTGTCTGGCTTGAACTTGCACAGTTCTTGTGCATTTGTGTGACTGTGTTGTTGTGTTGAGAAAACATTGCTCCCCTGGTGATATCTCTCATTCCTGAGCCTTATGTGTTTGTTTGTGTGTATGTGTGTGTGTGTGTTATGTATTTATCATTTAGAGTACTCTACAGTGTCTTATGCTGGACGTGTTGACCTTTTGAGGGTCTCTGTGACACTACTTTTTGATGTGCTCATGTGTGTATGTGCTTGTGTGTGTGTGTGTGCTCATGCATGTGTGTGTGTGTGTGCGCGCATGTGTGTGCATGTGCACACATGCGTGCACATGTGCCTGTAGAGGTAAGAGAACAACCTCAGCTGCTGTTCACCTCCTTTGAGACATAGTCTCTCATTTGGCCTCAAGCTCACCAAATTGGCTGGATGGTCAGAGAACTCAAGACATCCTCCTGTCTCTACATCCCCAGCACTGGGCTGGCAAGCACAGGTCATCACACTAGGCACTTTTATGTGAGTTGTCAGGATGAATCTCAGGTCCTTATGCTTGCAGGCAGGTACTTTATTGACTGGGCTGTCTCCCAGTCCTTTCCTTGGTGAGAAAGGCTACTGAGTCCTGTTGATGGTAGAGCTGGCACAGAAGCATCAAGAAGGGTGCAATGCCTGGCCCTGGACAGCTGCCTTGGGTATGTTTTTTGACCTGTAAATACTCAGGTCTACACTTAACTCCCTGATTTTGGCTGCCCATTCCTATCAGGAACTCTTGAGTGCAGTCCAGAAGGACAGACAACAAGGCCAGAGCATGAGCTTCCCCATCTCCTTCCTGGTAGGATCCTGCTGGGTCAGATGTGTCCCTCTAGTGAACCTAAGGTAACCATATCTACAGGAATTCTCTTTCCGAATCTGGTCTTTCCTTGGAGGTGGCCTTGATGCACCAGTCACAGATCATTGCTTTCCTTATGTGAATTCCTGGTAGCCTTCTGGCCTGATATGTAAATTTGCAACAGGCTCTCATATAGCTCAGACTGACATTGAACTCCCTATGTAGCCAAAGAGAACCTGGAACCTCTGATCCCATGTTCTAGGATGACAGGTGTGTGTCACCGCACGTGATTTATGAAATGCTGGTACTCAAACCCAGGGCTTCATTCATACCAGATAAGCATTCTTCCAAACGAGCTTCATCTATAGCTCCTTCTCCAGTTTTTCAGCTCACCTTGAGTTAGTTACCTTGAGCTAGGCACACCATCTTCCCTGGTGTCCTGACAAAGATATCCCTTTCACTATCTGTGCAGGTTACTGTCCTTTGTCGTCAGACATGTGACTTTGGGCTTGAGGCACAGAAAAGCATCCACCCCTCGAAGCCCATTCGTGAGGGCAATGTTGGAATTGGGGGTCCCATTGATGATGATGTTGGAATTGAAGGTCTTCTCCAGGAAAGACTGGCTATGCTGGGCCTGTTTTACATTCCCTCATGGAGACAACCCTTTGTTTCAGAGTGAAAGACTGAAGGACAAGATATTTATGCCAAGAAGCCTTTTCTTGTCATTAATATGTTAACAAATGCTGTCAAATAGCAGTCGCAGTCCACAGACTCTGCCGTTGGCAGAGACTGCCTGCTGCCAGACAAGGTTGAGTCTGGTATACAACTTCTGGCTTCTTTTGCCAGGAGGTCTTGGCATCGGAGGCCATTGAGTCCCGCTTTGGGACCCACCTGTCCTGTCAGTGGTGACGGTGTCTCATGTGTGAATAATATTTTCTCACATTCAGTGATGCTGCATTCCTTCCTGCAAGGGGGAGTTGGAACCCAGTCAGAGAAGCAAGCCCCAGTTCATGCTACAAGGAGAGGAGAGGAAGGGAGAGAGGAAGGCCTAATGCAGGGGTGAGAAGAGGTGAGGTCTAGGTGACCAGAGCCAGACTTGAGAGGTGTTATGAGCTTGAGAAAGGCTCGGGCAGATGGAAATGTCAATACAAGGAAATTGATGGACTGGAAAATCAATGGTGGTGCTGAAGGGGCTTAGGAAGTCAATCCTGGGATGCCAATCCTTGGCAGAGAAGCTGCCAAGGTAGGCATGTAAAGAGGTGTGAGTGAGCCAAGTACATTGAGCAGGAACACTGAACAATCTATGAGAAGAGGTGTATCAGATAGCCATCACTATGAAAGGCTGCTTACCAAATGTCTCCAAAACTCAATGGCTAAATATGGTCATGTTGGTTCCAAGGTTTATTTGAAGTTTGGAAAAACTAGATGGATGTAATGGTTAGCTTTGTCTACTTGACATAACCTAGAATGACCTGGAGAGGGTCTGAATGAAGGATTATCTTCACTGGGTTGGTATGGAACAAGTCTGTAGGGAACTGTTTCCATTACATTTATTTTATATGGGAATACCAAGCCTACTGTGGACAGTACCATTCCCTAGACAGGATTCCTGAACTGTGTAAGAGTAGAGAAAGTGAGCTGAAGACAGCAAAGGAGCATGATAGCATTCATTCTCTCTGCTCTTGATGAAGGATGTTATATGACCAGCTGCTTCAAGTTCCTGCCTTGGCTTCCTCGCAGTGATAGACTATAATGTGGAATTGTGAGATAACATAAGTCTTCTCTCTTAAGTTGCTTTTGTCCGGGTATTTTGCCATAGCAACAGAAATAAAACTAGAACGATGGGCTTGGCCAAGATGGGTCTGATCAATGTCTCTCCTCCTCCTGAGATAGTCATTTCTCTAGGCATGGTCAATTCATGCTGATGGCAGAAGATAAAAGAAGAAATGAAACCATGGACACCCTTGGTATCTACACTGGAAACAGGTACAGGCTCATATTCCATTCCCACAGCTTGAAGAACCAATGCTACCACAAGGAAGTTGTGGGTTAATTTTCTCATGGCCGGCTGTGATAGCATATGTGACAGAAACAGCCTAAGGGAGGAAGAATTTATTTGGACTCATGGTCTTACAGGATGTCCGTCTGTTGTTGAACTCAGTCTTCCCATTAAAACAGCCACCATTTCCATCACATTAGCTGAATCTGCTGCAGAATACAGTCTGCAGCAGGCATGTTAACTATTGGTGCTCCCTCAGAGGAGAAGTTGGGAAGGATCATTGGACCCTCACCTGAAGATCCAGCTGCTTCCTACAGCCATTTCAATGTAGTTCTGCCCTAACTGTACCTGACTTTGGGATCTAGTGAGTGTGAAAGAATATAGGCTAGATATTGCTAACTGAAGGGACGCCATTGATGCAGCTAACACCTGTCCATGATGGATACTCTTTACAGTGAGTCTGCTCTGCATGTTTCCCTGTCCCTACCTATAATCCCTCACTCACACTTTGTAAATAAATCCGATAAACTAGTTGAGTGGGATCAAACTTTGGTTTGTTAAGAGGACCTTTTGAGGGGGCGGGTGTTGTTTAGATCTTCCCAAGGAAGGAATTCTCACAACCCAGACTGTCATGGCAAGGAAGGCAGGATGGCAGGATCAGGGCATCTCTAGTCTTGGTGGTGAGATCTTATTGTATCACTGCTCACATCTCAGCAGATGTGGGAGTGGAGATCTGGCCCAGAAGCCGAGATGGAAGCAGAGCTGAGCTAGAAAACATTAAAGGTTTGTCTTGCAATGACCCACCTTCACCAGCCACACCTTGCACCCCAAAGATTCTGCATGTCCCCAAAACAGCACCACCATCTAGAGACCAAGTATACAAACACATGAGCCTGAGGCAGAGCGCAGGGATCACATTCAGTGTACCACAGTATGGGCATAACCTTGGGGTTTTTGAGACAGAGCCTCTCATTTGCCTAGAACTCAGTGACTTGGTTAATCTGGCTAGCCAGAAATCCTCCAGCCTCTGCCTCTACCCCATTTGCAGTACACACATGTGCAGTGTTGCATAGCCCTTTTCTTTCTTTATATATTTAAGTACATTTAATTTTATTAGTATATTTAATAAATACAATATATATTTTTTCTGATTTATGTATTTTTTAAGTTTTTTTTTATACTTTATTTACATTTCAAATGTTTCCCCCTTTCCAGATCTCCCCTTTGGAACCTCCCCATTCCCTCCCCCCTCCCCCTGCCTCTATGGGGGTATTCCCCCACCCACCCACCCACCCACTCTTGTCTTCCCTCCTTGGCATTCTCCTACACTGGGGGATCTAACATCCTCAGGCCCAAGGGCCTCTCCTCCCCCTGATGGATAACAAGACCCTCCTCTGCCACATATGTGGCCAGCACCATGGGTCCCTCCATGTGTATTCTTTGGTTGGTGATCCAGTCTCCGGGAGCATCGAGGGATCAGGCCAGTTGCCACTGTTGCTCCCTCCTTGGGGCTGCAAACCCCCTCAGCTCCTTCAGTTCCTTCTCCAACTCTTTCATCTGGGACCTCACACTCAGCCCTACAGTTGCTGTGAAGTGACTCTTGGGTATTCCGAACTTTTGGGCTAATAACCACTTATCAGTGAGAACATACCATGTTCATTCTTTTATGATTGTGTTACCTTGCTCAGGATGATATTTTCAAGTTCCATCCATTTGCTTAAGAATTTCATGAAGTCATTGTTTTTAATAGCTGAGTAGTATTCCATTGTGTAAATGTACCACATTTTCTGTATCCATTCCTCTGTTGAGGGACATCTGGGTTGTTTCCAGTTTCTGGCTATTATAAATATGGCTGCTATGAACATAGTGGAGCATGTCACTTTATAACATGTTGGAGCATCTTCTGGGTATATGCCCAGGAGTGGAATAGCTGGGTCCTCAGGTAGTATTATGTTCATTTTTCTGAGGGTCCGCCAAACTGATTTCCAGAGAGGTTGTATCAGCTTGCCTTCCCACCAGCAATGGAGGAGTGTTCCTCTTTCTCCACATCCTTGCCAACATCTTTTTTAAATACAGGTTCTGAGGATCAAACTCAAGTCCTCATGCTTGCAAGGCAAGCACTTCACCAACTGAGCCAACTCTGAAACTCTTAAAAGGAGGTTGTAAATCTCCCTTTGTTTATACAACTCGCTGGGCTCTAAAACTTAAAACAAACAAACAAACATCTGCATCCAATGGCCATGCCCTCAGAAACTATAACTCTGCTTTATATAACTCTGTTTTTATAACTAAAACTCTGTATTTTTGACTTGGCAACAAGAATTCATATGAGATGACACTTTGACCTTGAACTTACAGTTCCAGACCCAAGAGGTCTCAATGAAGCTTGCTCTCCCCCCAGGAGCATTGCTGGGCACAGCTCACAGGTGCAGGATCCTAGTGTATCCCCACAATGCATTTCTCATGATGCTCCATCCTACGTAGGCACACTGTCCCAAATCATCTAGTAAACAATACTAATGACAAATTATTCCAGTGCTGGGTTTTGTTAAAGCACTGAAGAAGATAAAACACTGTGACAAAAATACCTGAGAAAGTCAACTTAAACAAGGAAAGAGGCCCAGAGAGATGGATGGCTTACTTGATAGACAGATTGTTTGCAAGCACAAGGACCTGAGTTTAATCTCCAGCACCAAGCAACGGGCGGTGCCTATTTCTAAACCAAGCCCCAGGAAGACAGAGACAGGAGGATCCCTGGACTTCACTGGCCAGCCACATACCTGCTTAGTGAATTCTAAGCTAGTGAAAGGCACAGTCCCAACCACCAAGGGAGGCAGTATTTTGAGAAAAGAGGGCAGATGTGGTTCTCTGGCCTATATACATGTGTACACACATCGGGACACATACATGCAAAGGCACGTATGAGCACACACACCTATGCAAGTAAAGGCCAGAGCAGGATGTCTCTTGCTTGCCACTTTCTCACTGAACCAGCAGTTCACCATTTCAGCTGGACTGGCCAGCCAGCAAGCTATCCAGATCCGCTGGTATCTGTCTTTCAGTGATGGGATTACTGGCACACACAGCCATGGCTGGCTTTTGATGTGGGTGCTAGAGACCAAAGCTCCAGTTCTCATGCGTACAGAGTAAGCACTCTTATCCGTTGAGCCACCTTCCCATCCCCCTCCCAGATCTTTAAATAGTCAAAAGCCAAAACTTTGCACTTTCCATATGAAAAGGTACCTTTTGTTTTATATCCCTGTGTGCATGCATATGAATGCTGTGTGTATTTTCATGCATATGTATGCCTGTGTATATATGTGTGAATGCATGCACATGTGTATTTGTATGTGCATCATGGGCATGGGTACCTGTGTGTGTACACGTGTGCCTATGTGTGTATGTGTGCATGGCTGCACAGGTTTTCTTTTCTGTGTGTTTGTGTATACATATGTGTGTCCGTGTGTGTGTGTGTGTGTGTGTGTATGTATGTATGGTGTGCTTCTGTGAGTGCATGCATGTATATGTGTGCTTGTGTGTATCTGTGTATATGCATACATGCATACCTGTGTGTGTCTGTGTGCATACGTATGCCTGTGTGTGTACATGTGTGCATATATGTACCTGTATATATGTGCCTTGTGCATATTTGTACCTGTGTGTATATGTGCACATATGTGCCTTGGGTGTCATTCCATAGAGCTTTGTCTTAGTTATTTCACTGGCCCTAAACTTCATCAAGTAGGCTAGGCTACTGGCCAGCAAGCTCCAAGGATGTAGCTGTCTCTGCCTCCCATCTCTCCATCCCTGGGATTGCAAACATTTGCCCCCGTGCTTGGTTTTTTACTTTGGTTTGGGGGCTTGAACTCAAATCCTTACACTGGCAAGGAGCCCCAAGTCTCCTGTTTTCTTATCTCCCAGCTCAATTTTTGCCCCCAGACTCCCCTGAATACTCTCTCCCATTAGCAATGACAACAGTTGTCCTAGGCCAGACTGGGCTGCTCTGGGAAGGCTGGAGGACTCTATGCTCCATGCTCCTCTCTGTGGGAGTCCTGGAAAGGGTCTTTTGCTTGTCATTCTGACCTCTAGACCCTTCTCATGTTGCCCCTTTGAAATCTCTGGCTAACCAACCAGAGGTTAGCTTTGGAAACCTCTAGCTAGCCAACAAGATTCTTTACCTTGGAAAGTCCATCATGCTCTGCCATTGGGCCCTGATAGTGTTGGCTGTTTTGGATTAACCATGAACATCTGGCTGTAAATTTTGATCAGGGTTTTTTTTTTTTTTCTTTTTTTAATCATGGAGGGAGCCATGTATTCCTGGACTGACACCCTGCTTTCGGAGCATCCTTTGGAAGATCCTTTGAACAGCTTCTGGCCTGTTTAGTTGTTGCTTTTCAGTCTCCTGCTGCTCCCTGTGGGAAATTGACTGGGAGACCGCAGTCCATAAATTAGGTATTGGGACCAACCTGTTTTCTCTACTCTGCTTATACTGACATTTTACCCAGCCCCCACTTGCCCCACTCTCTCCCCTACCAAGGCTGGTCTTTAAATAGCATTTAAATGGGGGCAAAGCAGTGAGGCGCCTCATGATGGGATGGGATAATTGGATGAAGTAGATGTGGAAATTTCTAGAACAGACATCCCCTGCCCATTATGCATGTCATCAATGGGACCCAGGGGTGTTCTGCGTCTCTGTCAGCACCCCCCCCCCCAAAGAAGGGCCTGCTGTTTCCTGCTTTGATATTTGCTCAATTCACAGCTGTCATCTGTCTAGATGACATACGGATGGAAACTGGGAAGGTTCCAGCAGCTCAGTGCCCTTGGTGGCCCCTGGCTGTCAAGGTTCAGGACCCACACATGCTTCATCAAGGGGGCAAGTGGCCTCCAGAGGGACTTTCTGCCCATGTTGACAGAAAATGCAGAAGGGGCTGGAGAGGCTGCTGGGAGGATCAGGGCCATCCTCTAATGTCCCTGGAGTCACTGTCACCTAGGATGGGGCCATTCATCTTGCTGGCAGACCACAGCAAGGGACACTGTGTAGGCTGAGCCTGACACTCCAGGAAATTGACAATTTTGTATTTATTCACTTGCAAGCTCCATGGAAAGGAAGGAAAAATAAATGCTAGGATGGGACAGAGATGACCAGATCTGTACGGTTAAATGTTGAGTCCTGACTGTGTGCTGATTTGGGTTGCCTTCCATCTCCTGAGTTTCTGTAGTCACACTGTGTGAGCACACCTATAGTGTAAGTTCTGGCTGGAGGAGCAACTGGGCTTAGGTAGAATTCAGGTGCCCATGGGCTTTTCCTGAATGGAGCATCTCCCCTAAGTACAGAGGAAGCATGTCCTGTATCCTAACACATCCACACAGGTAGGGAAAGGGTGGCACAGAGACCCCCGAGAGCCATCACTCCTGGAAAGCCTCAGCCCAGAAGCAAAGACAGACAAAAGAAATCGATCGTTGGCTTTGAACTTCTAAAGGTCCTTCTCAAGGATCATATTGACTCTGTGAATTTTACTTTGCAGGACTTTGGAGTCTAAGCTTCAAGGAAATGCGTATCTGTGATACCAACCACTGAGCTCACCTCAGGTGCCGGGGTGTTATAATGTAAGCTACTAGTGAGGCTCCATCTCAGGCAAACCAAACAAGGTCTGGGGGAGATGGCTCGGTGGGTAAAGTGTTTGCCATACAAGCATAAGGGCCTGAGTTCAGATCCCGAGCACCCATGTAAAAAGGCAGCTAGGGCTGTGCACACCCGTACACCTAGCACTAGGGGGTGTGTGACATGGATGATTTTAGTGCTTGCTAGCTAGCCAGACTAACTAAATCAATGAACACAAGATTGATGAAAGCCCCAGGTGTTTGTTTAATTTCTCATTGTTGCAATAAAAATATCCAATAAGCAAAAGTGTTGGTCTCACCTGTGGACTTAGCAGTGACAGCACTCCTGGGAGGCCAGCTCTCTCTAGGCCAGGATTTGGATATGGAGAACTGTGCCACAGGGTTAACTCTGGAGTGCAGATCAATGACTTCATGAAATTCCTAGGCAAATGGATGGAACTAGAAAATATCATCCTGAGTGAAGTAACTCAGTCACAAAAGAACACACATGGTATGCACTCACTGATAAATGGATATTAGCCCCAAAGCTCCGAATATTCAAGAGACAATTCACAGACCACATGAAGCTCAAGAAGGAGGAAGACCAAAGTGTGGGTACCTCAGTCCTTCTTAGAAGGGCTATAAAATACTCACGGGAGGAAATACAGAGACAAAGTGTGGAGCAGAGACTGAAGGAAAGGCCATCCAGAGACTGCCCCACCTGGGGAATCCATCCCTTATTCAGACACCAAACCTGGACACTATTGTGGAAGCCAAGAAGTGCTTGCTGACAGGAGCCTGATATAGCTGTCTTCTGAGAGGCTCAGCCAGAGCCTGACAAGTACAGAGGTGGATGCTCGCAGTCAACCATTGGACTGAGCACAGGGTCCCCAGTGGAGGAGTTAGAGAAAGGACTGAAGGAGCTGAAGGTGTTTGCAACCCCATAGGAAGAACAACAATATCAATCAACCAGACCTCCCGCCCAGAGCTCCCAAGGACTAAACCACCAACCAAAGAGTACACATGGAGGGACCCATGGCTCCAGCTGTATATGTAGCACAGGATGGCCTTGTCGGGCATCAATGGGAGGAGAGGCCCTTGGCCCTGTGAAGGTTCGATGCCCCAGTGCAGGGGAATGCCAGAGCGGGGAGTCGGGAGTGAATAGGTGGGGAAGCACCTTCATAGAAGCAGGAGGAGGGGGATGGGATAGGGGGTTTCTGGAGGAGAAACCTGGAAAGGGGATAGCATTTGAAATGTAAATAAACAAAATATCCAATAATATAAGAAAAATCTCACCTAGTCAATGAGAAAAAAGTACCCAATAAGAAGCAATTTAAGAAAGGAAAAGTATGTTTTGGCTCACGGTTCTAGGAAGCTATTGACCTTTTTTGTTGTTTTTCTATTTCTGTGGTAAAATGCCGTGACCAAGGCAGTTTATAGAAGGAATTGTTGGCTGGGCTTATCATTCCAGAGGGAGGACTATGATGACAGGGGAGGAGACATGACGGCAGGTGGCTGGAGCAGGAAGCTGCAAACAGTAAGTAGGAAGCTGCAAACAGGAAGTAAAGGAAGGGAACTGAAAGTGGGGAGAGGCTATAAATCCTCAAAGACCACCCTCAATGAGATAATTCCACTTCCTAAAGGGTTCATAATCTCCCAAACAGCACTGCCAACCTGAGACCACACGTTCACATACCTGAGCCTACGGGGGACATTTCTCATCCAAACCACCACAGGAGCTGTGGTGGCAGGAGTGGGAAGTGACTGGTCATCATGCATTTGTTGTAAGAAAACAGAGAGACCCTCCTCTCTGTGACCCCCTTCCTCCAGTGAAGCTCCACTTTGTAATCATTCCCCGACCTCCCCAAACAGCAACATCACCAGCGGGGGGTCCAAGTGTTCAACACACGAGCTTATGGGGAACGTTTCACTTGCAAAGCACCATACCCAGTGTCTTTGTTTCATCCCTGTTGATGTGATAAAATACCCGGTCAACAAGCGCCTTAGGGGAGAAAGGGCTGGCTCACAGTTCTAGGTTACAGTCTATCCCTGAGGGCAAGTCAATCTGGACCCTAAAGCAGCTGGTCACATTACATCTGCAGTTAAGAGCAGAGGAAAATGAAGTAATTGCACATATGCTTACTTGTGCTCAGGCCCTCTCCTTACTCATACAGGCTGGAACCCAAACCAAGGGAATGATACCACCCACAGTGGGCTGGGTCTTCTTATATCATATCAGTTAAGGAAACCCCCTCCCCCCACGCACACACACACATCCACAGACCTACTTGATCTAAATAATCCCCGAGATTCCCTTCTCAAATCTCAGATGATATCAAGTTGGTAATTAAAACTAACCATCATTTCCTGCCATAAAAAGTAAGGTAGAGAGGTAGATAGAAAGATCTAATATTAATGGTTGGCTTTTGCAGGTATGAGTTACACACACCACACCACCCACTCTACACCCCCCCCCACTCACACACACACACACCATTTACATAACAGCAGCGCATGTATAGACACCACTCTTTGGAGGATACACAAGTATTAACCACAGTCTCTGGCTATCTGAGGAGGAGGTCAGAGGTCAGGAGAGGGTGTCAACTTCCCCTCACTATCTATGCCCCCCTCCTTGCACTGTTTGAAAGTTTTACCCCAGGCAAGCCCAATTAAACATTTTCTTTTGTTCCACGGGTGGCAAGGTTATTCTCAGCTCATGAGCTGATTTTCAGTTTGTATGACTGGAGGATGGATTTGATGATTATTAAATGAAAATGGAAAAAGCAATTTCTTGCAAATTGCTAGCTGCAGGGAGTGGGGGCTTTTGTGCTGGTTCAGGAGGGGGCATTCTGTGGTGAGAACAGAAGCCAGCATTCTCTTTGCAGTGGGTCAATGCAGGCTTTGCATGGGCTTCTGAAACCACCTCATGTTGGGTGCTATGGGGGTACCCTGACAGCAGCAATGAAGAGCAGCAGGCATTTATGTTGAGTAGGTGGATGCTTGCTTCTGGGGGCAAGCACACATGCCACACCTTACCCAGGCTTGAATGAGGGACGAAGGCTGATGGCTTCACCCCCAGAATTCTACTTGGAGAAACTAGGAGTGTATCCATTGTTAATGCTTGTGTCTCTGCCACCTCATCTCAATGCCACTGAGACACTGTTATGACTGTCCTCATTGGATGGAAGAGGAAAATTAGGCAAGGTAGCTTGGTTTGTCAAGGGATCATGGGTTCTTGATGTTGGAGTAAGTGCCACCCCCATCCCCCAGGTTTCTCACTGTGTCTTTGCATTTCTGTTATGGAGGTGAAGGGGTATCACTTGATTGTTGCCTTGAAGCAGAGAATTCAGTCAAGAAATGAGCTGGTTAGTCTTGTCAATTTGATACAAACTAGAGTCCCATGGGACGAGACAGCCTGTACTGAGGAATTACCTTCATCAGATTGGTTTTGTAGGTGTGTATGTAGGGTATTCTCCTGATTCAATGTGGAAAGGCTCAGTCCACTGTGGTTATTACTATCCCAAGCAGGTAGTCATGAGTGATATAAGAACGCAAGCTGACAAACCAAAGAAACCAGCTAGCTAGCATCTTTCCCCCGGTTCCTGCCTTGACTTCTTTCAATGATGGATTACGATCACAGTGTGCAAGCCCTTTCATCCCTAAGTTGGTCATGGTGTTTATTGCAACAGAAAGGCAAACTAAAGCAAGAGATGTAGGTAGTTCGAGCACTGGTTTACTTACCAAAAGCCAAACAAAGCAAGACTTCAAAGAGCAAGGTTGGAATGGGCTGCCCAACATAGGGAGCAGCCCAGGAGGTTCTGCAGGGTGGAACCCAGAGAAGCTTTCACAAATGTTTATGAAGCAGATAGCACATTTCAAGGATAAAAGTGACCCTTTCTGGGTCCTCAACTTATGACATTTCTTCCCAAAATCCCCACAGAAGTGTGTGTTTGCGTGCGTGTGTGTGTGTGTGTGTAGAAACTACAACACAACTGACACAATACCAGCATCTTGAGGGTGTTAACCCATCCTCAGTGCATGCATAGAAGAAAGTGCTGGTGCCTCAGCTTCTGATGTACCTGCTATAACCTCATCACGCTTTCAAGGATGCTTAACCAGAGAGGGGCCTCCTGATGGACAGGAGACACTGCTACCCAAATGTGGGTTCCTTACCAAGCTCTTGGCAAGCCGGTATCACTTCCTCTACACAACCCTCAGTGGAGCTGGGAAGCAGACTAGTACAAGAACTCATGGAGGTGGATTTTTAAAATGTCTTTATAGTTATTATTATTATTATTATTATTATTATTATTATTATTATTATTATTTTACAGTGCTGGGATTCAGACCCAGGAACTTCAGCACACTGGGGTAATAACTCCACCACTATATTGTATTCCCCAAGTTTGTTATTACTCTTAGACACCATCTTCCCACGTATCTCAGGATGTGCTTGCCATGCACGCAGCATGGGGGACATTTTTCTTTATACAACACCTTTGCAGCCAGTGCCTCACGCACGCCATCCACATCCCCTTTTACAAATTTTTGTTTCAACAGGGCCTCGTTGCAGAGCCTAGGCTGCCTTGAGTTCTTGATCCTCCTGCCTCAGCTTCCCAAGTGCTGGGACCACTAGACCTGGCCTAATTTTTAATGCAGTTTTAACCCCTGTTCTGACACAGTATGCTCCTCATGGAGCACCTACGGGACGCTCTTCAGTGGGGCTCAGATTCTGCTGCTCTGCTTGGGGTCCCCCAACTCCTCATTGCACATCAATCAAACCCTGAGTCCTCACACACTCTGAATTCATGTTCCCTGTCCCCACAGGGTGGCCTATCTCATGACCCCTCTCTAAACCTCTGTCTCTCTGGTCTCCCTCTCTCCTCAGGATGTCTTCACCTTCTTGGCTCCCTAGAGCCCCAACTTGGCGCTCTCACTCCCCATCACCTATGGTTTTACTCATGTCAGAGGTCACCTCGCAATACATTAATGTACACCTCTCAGCTGTACATTAATTCTACAAATCTAGGAGCTAGCAAGATGGCTCAAAGGTTAAAGGTGCTTGACATCAAGGCTGACAACCTGAACTCAGTTCCTGGCAATAACAGGGAAGGAGACAGCTGAAAGCTACCTTCTGCCCAACACATGAACACAAAGGCATACACATACATGCACGCACACACATATGCACATGTGCATACACATGCAAATACACACACTATAAAATAAATTAACTTACAAATCCAGCTTGCAGCCCTCAGCTATGGTAGCACCTTTCTTCAAGACTGATAAACTGATCATTTGGTGGCTCTTCTGATGTAGGTGGGATGTCCTCTGCTTCTTCTTTCTTCCTTTTTTTTTTTTAAATTTTTGTAGTTAAAATTTCTAGGGTGCTAGTCCTGGTAAACCTAATATACATTATCCAGCTGCTCTGGAGACTGCAGCAGGAGAATTACAATTTCAAGACCAGCCTAGACAACATAGTGAGACTGTCTGAAGGTAAAAAGTAAAAAGAGGGCTAGAGGGCGTGGCTCAGTGGTAGAGCCCCTGCCTAGAATCCCCCAGTGAGGGGCTG
>JADRCH010000139.1:1827046-1839129 GCA_019843965.1 Rhynchomys soricoides | reverse complement strand
TGGCTCAGTGGTAGAGCCCCTGCCTAGAATCCCCCAGTGAGGGGCTGGGGGCGTGGCTCAGTGGTAGAGCCCCTGCCTAGAATCCCCTGAGAGCATGACTTAGAAGTAACGCGTTTTTGCTTGCCTATTATGTGCAACACCCTGGGTTCTATCCCCACTCCCCTCACCCCATACACATACACAGAGGAAAGAGGAGGGAGAAGAGCAACAGGTGGAGGAGGAGAGGAATGGAGGAGAGATTTGTAGATGCATAGTGAATCTGGGTCTGACATCCCAGAAAAGCTACTTAACTTTTCTTAGTATGTTTGCTCCACTGGGCAAGGAATCAGAAGGCTGGCGACAGCCTCCTACCCTTCCTGCTTCCTTCTCTGAACAGTGTTAGTGAGCATGGCCCATGGCTGTCACCTGATTTAAGGATTTATTTCTGAGCTCCCAGCATTGGAGTCTCTAAGAGGGACTGCAAAGCTCTGTGTCACCACCTGTGACCAACAATAGCTTAAGTCTTCTGAGGCAAAAGCTGCCCGAGGGGTCATTTACTCCACAGGTTTCTGGGACTAGACCCTGTGTCCCCACCAATGACTCTATTTTAATCCCCAACCAGCCCTGGAGGAAGCGAACAGCTCATACTTGCCCCGCCCCCACCCCAGACTCCCACTCCCACATCCCTCTGCGTCCAGATAACAGACAGTGCAGGTCACATTCCGTCTGATACCAGATTGCACCGCACCATTTATTGTCTGTGTTTGGTGTTTTTAACAAACCAAGACACGCACCATCTGCCTGCTGATTAGAGGTCTGGGATTCTATACACATCGGTGGTGTTCACACACGGAAGGAGGTGTGATTGTTGCCGCCACCCGGAACTGCCTGTCCTTGTATCGGGGCTTCCTCGGTCCTTCTCAGCCACATCCAGCAGGCACAGATGGTGTTGACGGTGTCAGAATTCTAGACACATGGCATATGTCCTAGGAGCAGACAAGGCGCTAAATTAATTCTAAACATCAGTTGTAAGTTTCTTGCCAAAACACTCCCTCGCTATATAAATAGTGTCTGCACTCTGTATTTTCCCCATCAGGCTCTGCGAATGCCCAGGTATGGCTGCTCTTAGCTTCATTTTATAGCATTGAACATTCTGCAAAGCAGCCCCAGCTCAGGGAAAGGCAACCGGAAAACAGTGAGTAAGAATTAAGCTAACACTAGGTGGGGGGTAAACCTTCTACTGATGACGTGATGGAGAGCCTTTGGGCCCTCTGAGGAATGACCTTGGAGTCTTAATTTAAGAATGGCATTTTATAGATGCAGGAAAATAAACAGAGTGACATCCCAACACTCAGGAAGCAGAGGCAGGAAGATGGACGTTCAGGGCCTGCCTGGGCTATGCACAGCGTTAAAAGCCAACCTAGGCAATTTAGTGAGATGGTATCCCAAAATAGAAAGTAAAAACAGGGCAGGTGCTCTACCACTGACTGATCTATGCCCCAGCCCCTCACTGGGGGATTCTAGGCAGGGGCTCTACCACTGAGCCACACCCCAGCCCCTCACTGGGGGATTCTAGGCAGGGGCTCTACCACTGAGCCACGCCCCCAGCCCCTCACTGTAGGATTCTAGGCAGGGGCTCTACCACTGAGACACGCCCCCAGTTCTTCACTGGGGGATTCTAGGCAGGGGCTCTACCACTGAGCCACGCCCCCAGCTCTTTTTTCACACACACCTTCCCCCCAACCCCCCGGACGTGATATGAGATAGAAGAGTCTCTCTAAGACTCTATGAGATAGAGGCTCACTAAGTTACCTAGAATGGCTTTGGAGTAACCATTAAGTCCAGATTGACCTCTGACCTTCCATTCCCCTGCTCACTCCTAAGTAGAGATGATAGGCTAGAACCAGCTGTTCGACGACTGTATCCTGAGTTGCCAGAGGGGAGGCCCTCTTGTCCAGACTCATCAAGGCACCAATAGGAACAACCTGCGGATGCTGATAGAACTTTGTCTGATGGTGCTCTCCTTGGTCACCTCAGCTGTGCAGTTGTTGTGTGAAGGACAGGGAGGGGCTAAGGTGTCTTCTTCACTCAATATCATCTGTCCTTTGAGGATCCAGAACCCCAGGAGGCTCTGGGCTGCTCCTTCTGCCACATCAAGCACTGTGCTCCATACAAAGTACCCAGCATGCCTATATGTGACTCCCAAGCATCCCACACTCTGCAGGTTGTGTTCCTGCTTTTGACTCCCACCCTAACTGTCAGCATCACTGTTTAAAGAACAGCATCATGGAAACCGCTGGAGCTCCATACGTAAATAATCCCTGTGGCCCTTGTTTCCCACAAGTGGGCTCCCCCGCCCTGTGTGATTGTTACATGAACTTTCTCCAGGTAGATGAGCAAGTGTCTGTTCACCCCAAGTAGAGCAGCAGTGACAGAGCAAACAAACGATTCCATCCAGCTCTGGCTTGGTCAAACAATGTTTGATGGGGGTTTCCTTACAAGAGCTTACATGATGGATGGGCAGCTACACCACTCAGGGAAACATCATCTCTCTGTTTCTCTCAGCAACTGTTTATTTATCATTGGGGTCAGAGGATGAGTCCTGTTGATTGTTAACTGTCAATCAATCCTTGGGGAGGAGGAGGGCATCATGAGGTCCTCTTGTTCTCACGATGGGAAATTAATGGATGTTTTCTATGGGTAATCGTAGATAATTGAAGAGAGCAACCCCTGCCCTACAGAGGACATTAAAAGGAAAACTTCTGCCTGAAGGGAAAGCTAACTACACCTCAGAGAACACAAGGAATAAGCAATCCCAGACCCAATGTTGCCCTCCGACCTTCACAAGTGCGTGCGCGTGTGCACGCGCGCGCACACACACACACACACACACACACACACAAACATTCACCCGTGTTATCTGTGCATACACACAAACCCACATCACACGTAGATATCGGACCCTCACACACGAGAAATTCTTTATTGTTGGAAATTGAGTCATTGTCTTTCTTGTTTCTCCATCTCACATTGTCCTAATTCATGTGAAGAGGCACTTTTATAGGTTAGATGTGATTGACTAATGAGCATAAAAATATGCTCAGCCTACGTAGCTAAACAGAGAACAACATTTGTAATAACAGCGCCATATCCTGCCCTTGGATTGGCACTGACTTTGGACCTGGAGTCTCTCAAACGCCCATGCTCTATAGATGTGGTCCACAAGGTTATGTATGATTGGAAGAGTGAGACTTTGAGGGAGATGGGACCTAGATGGATGACTTTGGGTCATTAAAGAAGTGACATTGAAGGGGACTGTGAGTCCCCAACCACTCTCTCACTCTTTCTTCAGTTCCTGGTGAGTAGGTTTACCACACACCCTATCATAGGCCAAAAGCAACAAGAGATAACCAATCACAGTCAGAAACCTCCAAAGTCTTGAGAACAAACAAACCTTGTTTCTCTATAAGCTGATCATCTGTGGTGTTGTTTGTTACAGTAACGGAAAGCTGCGGGATAGAAGGAGGAAGATATAACATGCTGTGCTTGGAAGGCTGGGCAGTGGGGATCTCAGTCACAGCTGGAGCCATGTTTGTTATTCAGCATCGTGACCATACAGTGTCTATAAAAACACAAATGCACACGTCATGAGTTGTGAGCCTGCTGATGTCAGTTTGCAGAAACACCTGTACGTCTACACAAAGGAGTAAGTAGAAGAAAACATCAATCTGGAGCAACAGCAAATGAAGAGAAGCTGGACACAGTCTAAATTGCTTCCAAGAAGGACTCAGATAAATCATGACATAGCCACACCATGTAAGGCTACATAGCTGTCAAATGCAAGAGCTTTGGGGCTACGGGCTCAAACATGGAGAAACTCCTACAGCAACTAATACACGCTGAAGCCAGATACTGTTCTTCCTGTGTGCACAACAATCTGAATGGGAGTTTTCCCAAGGGCCGTGTTGAGAAAGGTCTCTGAGGTTCACTCTGCTCGCTGATGCAAAAGATGTTGATTGATTGGTGATGTCTGCCACAGGTATCATTAGGGTGGAAAGAAGGTACTATTTTTGACTGGTGTCAAAGTCACTATATAGTTGAGGATGACTTTGAACTTTTGATCTATCTGTCTCCATGTCTTCGAATTGCTAGTGTGAGCCAATGTGCCTGGTTTATGGTTCTCTCTGTTTGTTCTCTCTCTCTCTCTCTCTCTCTGTGTGTGTGTGAACATGTGTATATGTATGCACTGCCATGGGCAAGCACAGACACCAGAGAAGGATGCCAGGTGTCCCACCTGTCATTTCCCACCTCTTTCCCTTTATCTCTGTTTAGACAGGATCTCTCATTGAGCCTGGAACCATGCCAGCAACCAGCCTTCTCCTGTCTACCCTCCATGACACAGAGGTCTCCAGCATAGGAAGCCACCCTGACTTTTATGCGGGGGCTGAGGATTTTACCTCAGGCCTTCATATGCAGCAACTGGTTTACCCACTGAGCCATCTCCCCAACCCCCTACAGTGATATAGATCATTGTCTTGGACAGGGTGCTGGCCATCAAATCCCCAAGATCCCTTTATCTCCGCCCATGCCTCCCAGTGCTGGGCTACAGACATGTGCCACCACACTTGGTTTTCATGTGCTGGGGATATGAACTTAGACCCTCATGCTCACACCGTGAGCATTTTTACCCCTTAAGCCATCTTGCCAACCCTTTTTGATTCATTTTAATTTAAGGAGTTTGAGGATTGTTTCCAGAAGGGCTGGTGTTTGGACATTTGAAGCTGCTTCTTTGAGAATCTATTCCTCTCCCAGTGCCCCAACATCTCTTCCCCATGCCTTTATCTTCTATCTGAATTGAGGATGAGCCACTAGGGCTGGAGAGATGGTTCTGTAGATAAAGCATTTGCCAAACAGCTATGAGGATCTGAGTTCAAAGACCCAGAACCCCACAAAAAGTTGGATTCGGTAGTCCACATCTGTAACGCCGTGGCAAGTGGGAGGTGGAGACTGGAGAATCTCAGAAGCTTGGGCCGGCTAGCCTGGCACTCAAGAAGATGAACAACAGGAGATACTGCCTTTAAACATGTTGGAGGGCAAAGACTATATGACCTCCACACATGTGCCCCGTAGCGCACACACCTGCATTTCCACACAGAGTAACCGGCCTCACAAAAACCAAAGATAGAGCCAGGCGGTGGTGGCACACGCCTTTAATCCCAGCACTCGGGAGGCAGAGGCAGGCGGATTTCTGAGTTCGAGGCCAGCCTGGTCTACAGAGTGAGTTCCAGGACAGCCAGGGCTACACAGAGAAACCCTGTTTCGAAAAAACAAAACTAACAAACAAAACAAAAAACAGATATTTTAAAGAGACACTTGTATCTCTCAATCTGATAACCAGACTGTTAGAGCAATGGGTGCTAAAGAAATATGAATTTCTTCAGGAATTGCATGCTGGGAGAAGGAAGCCAGTGATAGAACTTGTCTCCTAGGAAGAGATCTCACACCTGTCTTACAACTGAAGATAAGCCAGAAACCTAGAGAGTGATGGGTTAGCAGTGGAAAGGACCACACTAGGGTGGCTCAGATGTGCACACCCTTGGTCCTCTGTTTACACTTCAGGACCCTGAGGACAGACTTAGGGAATTTGCTGATCTCTGTGTCCCTCTTTCCAACGTGGCCACATTAAATAAGTCTCTTTCTCCTGCTTTCTGCCATGGTCAGGTGACCGGACTTGAGTTGGAATACAGGTTGTGACTCCCCAGTTTAATAACTATATGAACTTACACAGAGAGAGAGAGAGAGAGAGAGAGAGAGAGAGAGAGAGAGAGAGAGAGAGAACTATAAGAAGGATGATCAATACATAGTGAACGTGATATTGCCATGACAGGATATGATTTCTAAGTCTACATTTCTGTACACACAATCTCTGTGTCACCAGAAAATGTAGAATCTGAATGTTAGCAGAGACTCAAAGACAAAAAGTGGCAAGGACTGATTGCTCATGAGCATTCTCCAGTCTGGGGCCGGGAGGGAGATGTTTGGGCCCAGGGCCAGGCAGCTCACCTCCCCTCACCTCCACAGGCGAAAGCAGATGGGAACCATTCAGAGACAGCCGGTATGAGTCGGGACCGTGTGATGGGAGAGCTGAGTCTGTTGCCTGCCTGTCTTGGGAATACTGTCCCTGGCTGTGGTACAATGGAGCCTGGGAGATATTTTCTCCATTGTTTAATGAAGCGCTCCAAGGATCTTCAGTCTCTCTGTTGTTCCCAGATAGTTAGGAACCAGCACAGGCAGGGGCTTCTGTAGTATTTGAAAGCCCAGACTCCGAAGAGCTGGGTATCCATGCTTCTATGTCCCAGCTAGCGACTGTACTAGCTAGAGATTGTAAGCGAAGGGAGGTTTCCTCCCCTAGATGGGTGGGGATTTAGATGGGCGGGGATTTGAACAGTTGTGATGCAGACCAGAAAGGGGTATGCGGAGGTGTGACGCCTGACATTGACTGTCAACTTGAAGAGCCTAGAGTCACCTAAGAGACAAATCTCAGGGCATAGCTGTGAGGGAGTGTCTCAGTTAGAGTAGCTTCTGAGCCTATAAGGAATCATCTAGATGAGGTTGTTGAGGTGGGAAGATGGATCCTAACTGTGGGCAGCACCATTCCCTAGGCTGGGGCTCTGACATGAATTAAAAAGTAGAAAGTGAGCCGAGCACCAGCATCCATCTCTCTCTCTCTGCTTCCTGACTGTGGATACAATGTGCTGCTGCCATGCCTTCCCCAGCCATGATGGACTGCATCCTTGAACTGTGAGCCAAGATAAATCCTTCCTCAATTAAATTATTTTTTGTTCTGTCTTTTGACACAGCAAAGGCTTAGAGATGACATCCAAGTCTTGGGATCTGAAATGGGAAAGAGGAGGGATGGGTAAGACGCAGGTATGTGAGGAACTGGATGGGTGCTTTCCTTTACTTCTTATCCAAGGAGAGGAAGGGTCTAGCTTCCTTTCAAATGAGGAAGTGGTGTTAAGGGAGAATAGGTATTATGTTCTCAACGTGCAATGTCTCTCACAGGACCATGTGCTTTAACACTCAATTTCCAGCAGGTGGCGCTGTCAGGAGAGGTTGTGGAACCTTTGGACCATGGAGCCTAGCTGGCCAATGTATGGCCCTAGAGGGGGAGCTGTGACTTGTAGACTGGCTCTATTTAAACCCAAGCTCTCTGCTTCCAGGTCCACAGAGATAAGAGGAGTCCCCACAATGTGCTCCTAGCACCATGAACTCAGACACACCTTCCCTGTCACGATGGAATGTGACAATTAACTAGACTCTGGTGACATAGACAACCATGTTTCATTTCTAATTTATTTGTTATTTGGTTTTGTTTTGTGTGCATGGCGTGGTCCACATGTGGAAGCTAGTTGATACATTGCAGGAGCTTGTTCTCTCTTTCTACTGTTCTATAATTCAGGACAGAGTTCAGATAGCCAGGCTTCATGGCAAGCACCTTTGCCTGCTGAGCCATCTCCTTGGCCCTGACATTTTATTTGATTTTTATTTTTTTAGTGTGTGTGGTGTCCACATGGACATATGTGCCTGTGGGTGTTCTTGCTTGTGTAGGACAGTGTGGAGACCAGAGGTCAACTTAAGTGTCATCCTCAATCACTCTCTTCCCTATTTTTTAAGTCAGGGTTTCCCTCAGACCCTGGAGCCTCCTGAGTGGGCAAGGTGGCTAGCCCATGAGCTCTAGAAACCTCCTGCCTCTACCCACCAGCCTTAGAGTCACCACCAGGCCCAGCTTTTATGTGGGTGCTCAGACTCTGTCTGAGCTGCCAGTGTTTGTGAGGCAAAAATGTTACCCACTAAGCCTAGACGTTTCTTTTACTATTTGTAGTGGCTCTTCCTGGTTGTCAACTTGACTCTATCTGGAGTGAACTACAATCCAGAATTGGAAGGCTCACCTGTGATCCTGATCTTGAGGCTGGAAGATACAAGTTTTTGACCTGGATCTTGGTGTGGAGATCTTGAGGCATAATGGCCATGAAAAGTTTAGGCCCTTAATTCCAGGAGACTGAGGCCAGGAGATCTCTGAGTTCAAGGTCATCTGAGACAAAGCAAGTCCCAGATCCAGGCGTGGTGGTACACACCTTTAATCTGAAGACCTTCTGCTGGAGACCTACATAAGGACAATGGAAGAAGGAAGAGTCTCTCTTCACCTACGTGCCTTGTGGCACTGAGCTAGATCCTTGGACTTCCATTCACAGCTGCTGCTGACCATTGCTGGGGAGTTGAACTACAGACTGTAAGTAATCAACAAATTCCCTTACTACGTAGAGACTACCCACAGGTTCTGTGACTCTAGAGAACCCTGACTAAATACACCATTCTAGTCAGAAGGGCGAAATGTAGCTAAAAGGTATGCACAATTACTAGTGGGGTTTTAGCTCACGGGGCAGGGGCATGGGCCCCTCAGCTCACACTGGCCTCATGGGCTCAGATGCCAAAGGATTACCTTTCCGTTCCTCGTTTTCTTGGTGTTGCAGGACATATTACTCTTGCTATTTTCCAGGCTAAGTGAGGCACTGTGAGGAGAGAAGTCACCCCGACAGTGGGCTTCCCCAGTTCATCTCTCTCTTCCTTCCCCAACAGAGCCTACCATCTCCCAGGCCTGGAGTAGACACTCAATAAATGTCTATTGATTGCATCTAAATTACAATTTTCTAACACCCTTGGGAAAGCTAACTAGCAACCAAGTTTCTCCCTATATATTGCTGAAGTACATCGATTACCAACCCACAAATGCATGTTGTTTGGCCTCAAAGACTGGTGCAGTGTGAGTTTTCCAAAACCACAGAAGTCATTCACTCAGAGACTAACACACTGGTCCAATTGTTGTCAATGCTAGACTGAGAGATAACTTGGTTATTTTATTGTGTGTGTGTCTGTGTATCTGTGTGTGTATGTCTCTCTCTCTCTCTCTCTCTCTCTCTCTCTCTCTCTCTCTGTATCTTTGTCTGGCTCTATGTGCCTGTGTATCTATGTGTCTGTCTGTCTGTATCTGTGTATCTGTGTATTTGGTGTGTGTCTGTCTGTGTCTGTATATCTCTGTGTGTGTTTGTATGTGTGTGTATGTGTGTGTGTCTATCTGTATTTGTATATCTGTGTGTGTCTGACTGTATGTAGTATGTGTGTGCATGTGTGTATGTGTGTGTGTGCCTGCTCATATATATGAACTCGGACTTGGGTACACCATAGAACGTGTGTGGAGGACAGAGGGCAGTTTGGTTGTCATTCTTGTCTTCAGCCTTGCCTAAGGAAGGATCTCTTGTCTTCTGCATGTGTGCCCAGCTTCTTCAAATCCTTCTGTCTCTGCCTTCGGGCTACTTGTAGGTCTGTTGGGATTATAGACCTAGGGACAGGGTCTCAACCTCCCAGTGCTTCTGGGAACTGAGACTCTGATCCTCTACTTTCAGAGCAAATATTTTACCACTCAACGCTGTCCCCAGCCAGGCCTGATTATTTTTGTTGAAGAAGCCACTCAGCTCCTCCTGGAACACCTGTTGCTTCAGGCTATGCTTGTGAATAACAAGTAAAGAACACACCGGCCCAACACCCCTGGAGGAGTATGACACAGGTTCCTCCACTTCTGCCCAGTGTCATCCGCCAGGAGGTAGACAAGGCACAGAAAACATGGCCCCACTCTAAAGGAGCACGTGATGGTATGGATCTTCTGTCTCTATCTGGTAAGAGTCAGGGTCAGCCTGAGATGCACATTTAAGAGGGAAAAGAAAGGGCAGCCAGAAGGAAACAGGGAGGGGACCACTGAGTGTCAGGGTGTGTTGGGTAACCACTTAAGGAGATCAGTAACAGTGGAGGGAACAGGAAAGAGACTTTGGTCAAGGAGAGGGGTGGGTTTGTCTTAGGAACAGTGGAAACCCTACAGGGGAGGAGAATACCTAGGGTGCGGGAAGGTAAGGGCCGCAAAGAGAGGGAGCCATGCTCTGGGGAGAGTAGAGCAGAGCAGGATCCAGAGAGTTTAGCACTGGACACCTCCAAAGGGCAGGGGGCGCCCTGAAGGAGCAGGACAAGCCTAGAGCAGAGGCACTGGCTGGAAGGCAAAAGGGAACTAGCCAGCACCCAGGAGTGGAAAGGCCGGCAGCACAGGATCACTTTTCAAGAGGTCAACAGGGAGAAGTTAAGAGGAATAGAAGTCAGCCCCCCATCCCCAATTCTTCTCTCTCCCCTTCTTATATAGCTAGCCCCATAAACAATCACACCCCATGCTGCTGGGGCAGCCCATCTCAGGCCCTAGGGGCCTGTGAGTAATTCTACAGTTGTCACAGGCAGAGCCCTGGCCACAGCAGCAGTAAGGAGCCAGGCTCAGCCAGGCTCCCTCAACAGGACAACTGAACATACAAGTCACAGTGAAGATCAGAAAAAGGAAATGTACTCAACGTGGTTACATGGGCAACAAAGAGGCCTCGTGGCCTCTCTTGATCATCACTGGGACCAAACATGAGGTTTAGACTTAGATAGAGATAGGCATGGTGGGGTCAAGAGATGGGTCAGTGGGTAAAGTACCTGCCAAACAGGAGTTTATATAGTCAGCATCCATGTAAATGCTGGACAGCCATGATGGCCCAAGGCATGATGGCTTACTTGTGATCCTAGGAGTTGAGAGAAAGAGAATATCCCAGGATGATTTGGATAGCTAGATTAGTTGATTAGGCAAGCTCTGGGTTCCTGCCTTAATATATAAAGATCAATTAAAGAAAGTACCCATCGTTAACTACAGCCTGGTATGCATGCATGCTTGAGCATACACATATGCACTCGTACATACATATGCAAAAAGTTGTTTTTTGTTTTTGTCTTTGTTTTTTAATTAAAGAAGTACGAACATCTAAGCAATTTTGGTCAAGCTATGGTCCTGCTAATCACTGGTCTGGGCTTCAGTCTTTCTTGTAAGGTGATATAACAAGCTTGTCAGAACTGTGTGAAATCTCTTCCTGAGAGACAAGTTCATTCTCCCTCTGGCTGGCACCTGGGGCTTCAGCCTTTTGCATCACCCAGAGTGAGATTCCTGGGGAGATTCCAGTTCCTTGGGGTCTGTGACAGTGTGACAGCCAAAGGATGGGGAGCATGTGCCTCTTTAGATGATCTCCATTCTCGCCAGGAGAGCTTTATGAGGAATGGAGGGAGGAGAAGCAGAAAGAAGCGTGTGTCTCAGCAGCCTCTCCCCCTGACCCCAGTATTGTTTCTCACCTAAAATTACTGAAGGTCCCCAGAAAACAGCCTCCCAAGAAGCAAGACTCTGTCTATCTCATTGATAACATCTTTCCAGCCAGCAACAGCCTCCAGGCCTCTCGGCAGAATTGCTCAAGCATTTGTCCAATCGGTCCTTCTAGCAGGTCTTCAAGCCAGGCTGGAATGATTCTGATGCACATTCCTTCCACCTCCTAAGAGACAGGGTCAAAGGCCGTAGGTATCCCAGGCAGGATGTGAGGGGAGACAAGCCCAATGTCTTGCTATCTGAGGCCTAGGTCCCCCAGGCAGGAAGCCTGTGCCTCGTGTCACATAGAGAATTACAAGTCTCTGATGATCCTATTCTTCATCTAGACAGAAACCCCTCTACAGGTTAGCATAACCACCTGCACTGGCTGGTTTGGGGTGTCAACTTGACACAAGCTGGAGTTATCACAGAGAAAGGAGTTTCAGTTGAGAAAATGCCTCTATAAGATCCAGCTGTAAGGTATTTTCTCAATTAGTGATCAAGGGCTAGGGCCTCTTGTGGGTAGTACCATCTGTGGGCTGTAGTCTTGGGTTCTATAAGAAAGCCAGGCTGAGTAAGCCAGTGGAAGCAAACCAGTAAGGAAAATCCCTCCATGGCCTCTGCATCAGCTCCTGCTCCTTGACCTGCTTGAGTTCCAGTTCCTGACTTCCTTTAATGATGAACAGCAGCATGGAAGTGTAAGCTCAATAAACCCTTTCCTCCCCAACTTGCTTCTTGGTCATGATGTTTGTGCAGAAATAGAAACCCTAACCAAGACACCACCTGACCTGCCCCCAGACCAGAGAGTGCCATCTTTGAAACAGTAAATAGCACAGAGGTC
>JADRCH010000139.1:1803141-1827036 GCA_019843965.1 Rhynchomys soricoides | reverse complement strand
TCTTCTTCTTCTTCTTCTTCTTCTTCTTCTTCTTCTTCTTCTTCTTCTTCTTCTTCTTCTTCTCCTCCTCCTCCTCCTCCTCCTCCTCCTCCTCCTCCTCCTCCTCCTCCTCTTCTTCTTCTTCTTCCTCTTTTTCTTTCTCCTCCTCTTCCTCCCTCTCCCTGACTTGGTACTTCGAGGTACCTCTCACTTGCCTAGACCAGGTGAGTCAAAAAAATGGGTTTCATGGAGCAGGAAGAGAATCTGGAGAAGGCAGCTTTAAGTTGAGTATTGAAAACAAACTCTGAGGGCTGGGGGGTATAGCTCAGCAGTTGAATGTTTGCCTAGAATTCTTCTGGTGTGTATGTTAGGTATAAGCCCTGCCTAGAATCCCCCAGGGAGGGGCTGGGGTGTGGCTCAGTGGTAGAGCCCCTGCCTATAATCCCCCAGGGAGGGGCTGGGGGCGTGGCTCAGTGGTAGAGCCCCTGCCTATAATCCCCCAGGGAGGGGCTGGGGGCGTGGCTTAGTGGTAGAGCCCCTGCCTAGAATCCCCCAGGAAGGGGCTGGGGGCATGGCTCAGTGGTAGAGCCCCTGCCTATAATCCCCCAGGGAGGGGTTGGGGGCGTGGCTCAGTGGTAGAGCCCCTGCCTATAATCCCCCAGGGAGGGGCTGAGGTGTGGCTCATCAGTAGAACACTTTCTCTAGATTTGCTTGCTAGTGCCACACACAATCATACACAAAGAACCAACCAAATGAGGACAGTGAGATAAAGCCTAAGTCCCTCCTCAAAGCAAACCCTGTACCAAAGTTTATTGAGAGGTACAGGAAAGAAATAAATTGATATAGGAATGGACCTCAGCTCAGCAAGTGGCATTGATGTCCTAGCTACCACCTGAGCAGCAAGCAGCAGAACCCTGAAGGGACATTCTGGTCACTGGCATCAGGCCACTACCTCGGGTCATCCTGGGGAAAGAGTGAAGGGAGAGTTACACCCAATGTGGGACGCGACGCTGTCTCTGGGGAAGCATCAATTGTTTCTTTCTGCCCTTGTTTCACAGCCTGATTGAGACCCTAGTAGCTTTGTGTGCTTGGTGTACATAACAGATGTGGTCTGGAGGTGCTATAGAAGACACAGTCAGAGACCACAGTCTTTGCCGGGACACAAAATGGCTGAGGCGGAGGGAGCATGTTTGGAGAGTCTGAGAGCCTGCAGAGGCCAGGTCACGAAGGCTAAGCCATGGAGCTTCATCCTGCTGTTCTATGGGACCATCAGGGTGTTCAATTTTCCTTTTAGCAAGCTGAGTCAGGCTGCACTGAGGACCTGGAGCCAGATTCCCTCCATCTCCTGGGCTCGGAGTCTTCGGTTTTGACACTGGGCGGCCTGTGGCTATGTCTGCTTCTCTCACAGTGGTTCTGATGATCACCTTCGGCCCTGGTTGCTGGCCAAGCCATTTCTAGAAGCATGACCCTAGCTTACAAAATTGTGTGGGAGCTTCTTTGCCCTCTGGCTGTTCAAACCACTAAAGAACGCTCCACCTCCACCCCCACCCCCACTGCTGGCTCTGGGGCTTACCTTAGCCTGAAGGCAGAGATGAAAGTATCACTGAATTTTGACTTCCTACTGTCCAGTCTTTATGAGAGCCATGTCCAAGAAAATATCTACTTATGTTTCCTCCATGTACTGGCTGATTTTGTGTCAACTTGACACAAGCTGAAGTTATCACAGAGAACGGAGTTTCAGTTGAGAAAATGCCTCCATGAGATCCAGCTGTAAGGCATTTTCTCAATTAGTGATCAAGGGGGGAGGGCCTCTTGTGGGTGGTGCCATCCCTGGGCTGGTAGTCTTGGGCTCTATAAGAAAGCAGGCTGAGCAAGCCAGGAGAATCAAGACAGCCAGTAAGCAGCATTCCTCCATGGCCTCTGCATCAGCTCCTGCTTCCTGACCTGCTTGAGTTCCAGTCCTGACTTCCTTTGGTGATGAACAGCAGTGTGGAAGCGTGAGCTGAATAAACCCTTTCCTCTCCAACTTGCTTCTTGGTCATGATGTTTGTGCAGGAATAGAAACCCTGACTAAGACACTCCACTTAAAAATGATGTTATTTCCCCTTGTGTGTGTGTGTGTGTGTGTGTGTGTGTGTGTGTGTGTGGTCTATCTATGCAGGCCTGTTCACATGCATGTGTATAAGTGTGGATGCCAGAGATTAACATAGAGTATGTTCCTCAATTCTGCTCTCCACTGCAGTTTTTTGAGGCAGGGTCTCTCACTGAGCTGGGAGGTCACTAACTTCACCAGAGTGGTGGGCCAGTAAACCTCAGATATCCTGTCTTTACCACCCCATTTTCTCAAAGGGCTGGTGTTACAACCCCACGTGTGGCTTTTCCCCTGGGTGCTGGAGATCTGAACTCGAGTGCTCAATAATTACATGGCAGGAACGTGACCAATGGCAGCGAGAGAGATCTCACCGTGCCCCATCAGCCTTTGCTTCTGAAGGACACCCTCACCAGACAGGCTTCCCAGCTGACAGCCCTTTTACTACTGGAAAATGTCAAGTCTCTTCCTTACCCCTGCAGTATCAAAATCCTACTGCCATTCAAATAACTGTTCCCAAATAAGTAATAAGCTGTTTCTGCTTCCCACCTGCTTACTTAACTGTTTTTGAGTCAGTTTTCAGGAGGTTAATTGTTATGTGAATCTTTAAACTTGTTACAGTTAAAAGTTATTTTGTAACGTGTAGTGTCCCTCAGCTTCTTGGATTTACTGGTTTAGGTCTTTGTCCAAATGTGGGACAATTTCTGCCCTCGTTTCTGAGTACCTTTTCATGCCACACTGTCATCCCTTGGGACTCGGAACATTTGAGTGTTTGTTCCTTTCTTACTGTCTCACGGGCCTCCAAGACTGTTTCTTTCTGACTGTTTTTGGCTATCCAGAGTAAATATTGTGGCTGTGTCTGTGGTCACTGAGCTGGTCCTCTGTCATGTCCATCTGGTCCTTGTGTTGAGACTTTTCTTCTCCTTGGTAATTTTGTGGCTTTTGGTCTCTTAATTTCCTTCGTTTTGTTCATTTTAATAATAATAATAATAATAATAATAATAATAATAATTATTATTATTATTATTATACTAAGATTCTATTATACTTTTTATTATTTTCAAGAGAATTTGTAGTTGCTTATTGAAGCCTGTTTATGATGACTGGTATGTGTGTGTGTGTGTGTGTGTGTGTGTGTGTGTGTACATGTGTGAAGACCAGCGGTCAGTGCTGGATGTCTACTATTATGTGAATCCTTACTAGGCAATCACTTGCTCTCCACCTCTCCACCTTGTCCTCTGGCTTAGAACTCATCAAGTAGGCCAGGTTGACTGAATGCTGAGCTCCGGAGAGCTACCCAATTTGACCTCCTCAGTGTTGGGATTGAGTGTGAACCAATGTGTCTGGCTTTTTAGGTGACTGCTGGGGATCAAGCTCAGGTCCCTATGATTGTGCTCTTTACTGACTGAGCCATCTTCTCGGTCTTTGGCTGTTTTGAAGTCCTTGATAGTTTTCACTTCTGACCCATTTTCAAACTGAATCCAGTTGATTGTTTGATTTGTCTTCTTCTATTGATCAAGTTATAATTCTCCCAGACCTTGACAGGACACACTTTTTCAAATCCCATCTTGGACATTTTGTGTATTGAATAGTAAGATTTGGATTTCATTTTGTTTTTACTTTGGGCATTCATCTTGCCTTGGCATACAAGTTGGATAGAGGCAGGGGCAATGTGTCTCTTCTGCTTCCTGCTGGGCCCTGTCCTTACGGAAGTACCATAGTAACTACTGAGACTTCAGGGCAGACTGGTGAGTAGCAGGTGGCTCCCTTCTTGGCCCTGTTAATAGCTCTCCAATGGCAATGGGGCCAGGACTTGCTTCATCTCATTGTATCTGACCCAGGCCTAGGAGGAACAGAGAGCTGAGGCTCACTGTTAGGTTGTTGCAGAGCATAGCAGAGCAGAGAATAGCAGATGGTCGGCTTCCTAGTAGATCCTGCTGACATCACCTTAGGATGCTTTGTCCAGAGTGTGTGTGTGTGCATATGTGCATGTGTATGTGTGTGTGTTATGAGTATGTGTGTGCAGTTGCACATATGCACATGTGTACATGTATATGCATGTATATACATGCATGTGTTATGTAAGCATATTGTGCACATGTGTATGTGCATGTGCACATATGTATGTGTGTGCATGTATGTGTGTTACGTGAGTATGTGCATGTGTGTTATGTAAGTATATGCATGTACATGTGTATGTGCATATGCATATATTCACATGTGTGCATGAATGTGCATGTATGTGTGTTATGTATGTATGTATTCTTGTGTGTTATGTGTGTTCATGTGCACATATGTACATGTGTACATGTGTATATATATATATCTACACGGGTGTGTGATATGTAAGTGCATACATGAGTGTGTGCCCATGTGTGTTGTGTGCATGCATGTGCACATAGGTATGTGTGTATATGTGTGTACATGTATGTGTGCTATGTGAGTGTGTGCATGTGGTGCACAGATGCGCAGTGTATGTGACAATCAGAGGACAACCTTACCTGTCATTTCTCAGCCACCTTCCACCATTTTGTTTGAGACAGTGTCTCTTGTTGGACCAGAACTGCACCCCATAGGCCACCGGCTTCTGGGGACCTGTCTGTCTCTGCTGTAGGAAACATTCTTTTTTATTTATTTATTTATTTATTTACCTATCTATTTATTTTTTTTATTTTTTATTTTTTCATACTTTATTTACATTTCAAATGTTTCCCCCTTTCCAGATCTCCCCTTTGGAACCTCTCCATTCCCTCCCCTCTCCCCCTGCCACTATGGGGGTATTCCCCCCCCCATCCACTCTCTTCTTCCCTCCTTGGCATTCTCCTATACTGGGGGATCTAACACCCTCAGGCCCAAGGGCCTCCCCTCCCTCTGATGGCTAACAAGACCCTCCTCTGCCGCATATGTGGCCATGGGTCCCTCCATGTGTATTCTTTGGTTGGTGATCCAGTCTCCAGGAGTATCGAGGGGAAACATTCTTATCAGAAGTCTTTAGCCTGCCAAACCAGTCAAGAGACTCTTGTATCTGTGCCTGTTTGTCCAACCCCTGGACACTCCCAAGATTTGACTCTGTCTCACTCTTTCCCTTCATGCTGATAGTGAATTAACCAGCCCATCAGATTATGAGGTTGAGCGTCTACCCATGGATTAGGACACAGTTACCAGCTGTGTTAGAATAAAAGCCCCCAGTGAAACTTCCACCCCTGTAGGCTTGCCAGCCTCTTTGGGTCTTGGCACAAGAAACAGTTCCATCTCAAAAAAGAAATTGCTTTGCCTCAGGGTTACTTTCTGCTTTCTTTACAACACACTGGAAATATTCCTTTCCACCACCACCCCCTCCCACTCACTGGGACCACGGACATGCGTCTGTGTACCTGATTGTCTACATGAGTTCTAGGGATCCAGACTCAGGTCCTTGTATTTGCAAGGTCAGCATTGTTACTCACTGATCCCTCTTTGCAGCCCCAAGAATTTTCTTCTGTTGTATGAGAGAGAAGGTTTGGAAGGAGTGGGGCTACTCCATCTTGTCCAGAGCAGAACTTCCTGTCTTCTTATCTTCAAATAGGTGCAAGAGCAGTTTACACCACAGAACTGATTTGCAAATAAGCTGAGATCTTTATATGTTTGAAAGCGCACTGGAAAATGTTTTGCTCACATGATGATGGTGATGATGGTGGTGATGGTGGTGATGGTGATGATGGTGATGGTGAAGACTGACATTTAGCAAGATTAGCTTGGGAGGGAAGGGCTAAAAGTGGCATCGCGCCTCCACATTCATCAATCAATTTAATATTGGTGAAAACTAACTTGACATAGGGGTCAGTTCTCTGTTGCCTCTTTCTCTGTTTCTTTGGAGTCTGTGGTGACCTTTCTCTTGACAAGCAGTAACCCTGGAAGAAATCTAGAGGAAAACAGAGATCAGATTTGTGGCAAGGAGAGAGCAATAAAGTATCTTTAAAGAGCTCAATAAACCAGGATAATTGAGTGTAGTAAGAACCATAGTGAGGCGGGGAACCGGGCAATGTCTACTGTCCTACTTCTAGGAAATCGATTGCAAATGATGTTGGCCTGGTGAGACAGAGGATGAGTTGACAGGGACCCTAGAGCTGATGGGGAAAGCCTTCCAGAATGGAGTCTCTGCTGTGACTGAGCAGTGGCCATAGGACAGAGGTTAATATTGAAGCTTTCAATATCCCTATCAAGATGCTGAGTCTGGGTGAGGGAGATTGTCCAGTGGGTGAAGGGCTTGTGTGCAAGCGGGAAGACCCAAGTTTGGATCCCAATGTAAAAAACTGAGTATGACAGAGCTCAGCTGTAACCCCAGCACTGGTGGCTGTGTGACAGATGGATCCTGGGGACTCCATGGCCAGCCAGACTGGCCTAGCTGGTGCATTCCAGGTTGAGTGAGAGACCCTGTTTCAAAAATTAATGTGGACAAGGATTGTGGAAAGTACTCAGTGTTGTCCTCTAGCCTCTACAAGTTCACACACAGGCGAGCACACATGCACTCCCACATGCACATATCTGTACACATCACCCACATGCACACACGTGCACAGTCTACTCACATGTACACACACATATACATGCACACCCACATACACATATGTGTACACATCACCCACATGCACACAGGGTACTCACATGTACACACACACAACGCACTCCAACGTACACATACGTGTACACATCACCCACATGCACACACGTGCACACAGTGTACTCACATGTACACACACATACACATGCACTCCCACATACACAAATATGTACACATCACCCACATGCACACACATGCACCCAGGGTACTCACAGGTACACACACACACACATGCACTCTCACATACACATACATGTACACATTACCCACATGCATGCACACATGCACACAATGTACTCACATGTACACACACATACACATGCACACACATATACACATGCATATACATACACACATGCAGTTATAATGCACATATGCACACACGTGTACACACACATACATGTACACACATGCAGCCATACATGCACTGGTCATTGGAAGGTTGGCGGTAAGTGAGGATGTGGGTCATTCTGCTTGCCTATAACTACCCAAGTAGAGTCAATACAATATGCAGTAGACCTCAGTTCAGATCAATGTGAACTGTGCTCTAGCTGAGGGTGTTCCTGATTCAAGAGCTTGTGTGCCCTGACATCATTACACCCTCCATTTAGTGGCACACATGGGAAGAACAAGTCAAAGTGCCCCACCCTCTTCATTTCAGCCTCCTGGCTCCCTTCTCCCTTCCCCAGTGAGCTCCCTAACTGGAGCTGGCCTCTGCTCATCCTGTCTTTGGGGCTGAATTTGCAGTAAGGGCATTAAGCTAGCGTGCTGGTGATGGGGACAGAGAGAAGTCCCAGAGCAGGTCCTGTGTCCCACCACCCTCTCCCCACTCCTTGTCCAGGGGAGCTAGATTTCAGAGAAGCTCGGAATGCTCCACAGAACGGGAGCTCAGAAGCCAGGAGCAATATCTGCACCGTTCATGGATATGCCACACCTGCCCACTCTATTCCCACTACGACGCTATGTGGGAGCCAGCTCCTACCAGTTTAGGTGAGCCCATGAGACCTTAGGATCCATCCTCAGTATTGAAAACAAAACACAAACAAAGTTCATTTACAAACATTAATGCTAGCCCAGATTGAGCCCCCTGCGCACCCAAGCCATAATTTACTGACACGTCAGAGGAACCAGAGGCAAACAGACTAGGAGCAGAATACTTGTGTGTGATCCTCGCCTGATCTCTTTTCCCAGTGCTTTTCTGTTTTTAAGGGGAGTGTTTGCGTGTGTGTGTGTGTGTGTGTGTGCACGCACACATGCGTGCGCATACATGTGAGCATGCAAATGTGCGTGAGTATGTGTGTGTGTGTGCATGTAGGCATGTAAATGTGAGTACATGCATGTGTCTGTGCCTCTGTGTGTGTATGTGTGTGCATGTGTATCTGTCTGTGTGTTTGTGTGTGTGTGTGTGTGTGCGCGTGTGTGTGTGTGTAGACCAGAGGTTGAACTTCTGTTCCCTCTGTTGTTCTCTACCTTATAAAAGAAGGGTCACCCTCTTAGCCCTCCAGACTGGCCAGCAAGCTCCGCAGATCCTCCTGTAGTCATCTCTTGTCCGTCATGCTGGGTTATAGACAGGTGCAACCACACTCAGCTGTAATGTGGGAGCTAGGGACCCAAACTTGGGTCCTAATGCTTGCCCAGTGAGAACTTTACCACCTAACCCATCTCTCCACCCTCTCCTCCCTCCTCCCTCCCTCCTAGCTGTCTTCTCTTCCTCTTCCCCCTCTTTCTCTTATCAGACAGGATCCCACCCCAAGCTGGCCTTGAACTCATGCTTTTCCTGCTTCAGTCTCCTAGGGTTGGGATGACAGGCACATATCACCAGGCGCAGCATCTTCCCAGCTTTCACAGAGACAAGAGGACACAGCGTAGTTGGATTATGCATGGCCACTGGCATTGGGACATGTGAGAGGGTCAGAAGGGAATAGGTTCCAGCTGTCCTGTTAACTATCAGTGGCTTACACAGCAGACTGCAATAGCTAGACATGCAGCCCAGGTGGTCAGGGGGGTGTGCGCGTGCATGCGCACATATGCAAGGAGTGATACGTGCATGTGTTTACAGGTTAGAGGTCAATGTTGGGTGTCTTCCTCAGTTGCTCTTTAGCTTATTTTTTGAAACAGGGTCTCTCGCTGAACCCAGAGCTCACTGATTCTGCTAGACTGGGTGGCCGGTGTGGTCCAGGGATTTCTACCCCATCCTGGTGTTACAGACACAGCACCACAACTGACTTTTATGTGGCTACTGAGGATCTAAACACAGGCCCTCGTGTTTAGATGTCAAGTCCTTTGCCTTGGAGAACCACAGGTAGCCAGTGGTTTTGAAAGAGACACAGCCTGAACTAGGAGTATATGTAATGTGAGAAGAATAGCCATTTGCATAGGAGCATATCTTACTTGTATGTTGGTTCAAATTAATAAAACACAATCCCCAAACCCATGTGGACAGAATCAGAGTTCTCCACACATCTGAGCTGGTCTGACAGGCTGCCAGTTTACAACCTCTGCTCTTTGGAAACCACCCAACAATACTGCATTTATTAAGTAATAATTCATCTGTTTCCCCATATTTTATTTATCAAAGACCTCTGTAACTGTCAAGCAGAAGTTCTTATCAGCAGGAACTGACCAGCGGACAAGTGTTACCTTCCAGCCCGATGATAAATCTCGGCCGACCAGGAAACCGTGACATTTTAATTAGCTGGAACATTCTTATCAGCAAGTCTGTCCAGGACATGCCATTTCACAGTGTTTGTGAACCCCTAATTGGGATTCCCTGACTCGGCTCTCTCAGGGCCACCTCAGTTACACAGGCCCTTATTTTACCTTGGTGTCTGTCCTTGTTATTCAACAGATAGTAGGGTCATCAGAGTTGAGCTCCTCATATGCTGAATCCAGGGAAAGAAAAGTGGGTTCTTTACACTGCAGCATTGGCAAAAGTAGCTGTCTTCAGACACACCAGAAAAGGGCATTGGATCTCATTACAAATGGTTGTGAACTACCATGTGGTTGCTGGGAATTGAACTCACAACCTCTGGAAGAGCAGTCGGTGCTCTTAACTGCTGGGCCATCTCTCCAGCCTCAAGCACTGGCAAAAGTAAAGGTGTGTGTGTGGGTGTGGGTGTACATTCATGTGTGATGGGTGTGGAAGCTACCAGATCAATGATGAATATCTTCCTCTATCACTCTCTACCCTAGTTTTTGGGGCAGTGTCTCTCACTGGACATGGAGCTCACTGTTTCAGCTAGACTGGCTGGTCAGTGAGCCTCAAAGGTTCTCTTGTGTCCACTTCTCCATTGTTGGGATACACACACATACACACACACACACACATACACATATACATACATATACACACATACACATACATACCTACAAATACACACATATACACGTATACTTACATACATACATACACACACATACACATATAAATATATATAATGTCAGATAAAGCATCGAATAGACAGAAAATTGTCTCCTATTCAGGGTCATGTTGAAACTTCAGTATCCTGTAGTGAGGACTATAACCACACAAAGACACTCAATTATCTTCCGTGTGATATGTCACTTCAGGCAAAGATGACACTTCAGAAAGCCGGAACTAAGCAAGGTAAGCAACTGGGCTTTTTTTACAACTGGCTTCTGGACAGTCCAGTTTTATCAGATTCAAAATTGAAGGGGTTTCTTGACCCCTGCTTGAATGAGGAGCTAATGAGCTAGTTTTGTGTGTGACGGTGACCAAATACTTGGGGACAACTTAAAGGAAGAAAGGTTTGTTTTATTCGCAGCTTCCAGGGGTGTCTAAACCTTTGACACTGTGACACCAGGCTGCTGTCCACAAGCTCCCTGATGAGAGCTGCAAAATCGGACTCTCATCTATTTTTTCCAATTTATTTTTGGATGTAAATGTTTTAAGTGTGTGTGATGTGAACACGCGTGTGCGTGTGGATGTACATACGTGTACCTATGTGTGCAGAAGCCAGCACCTTTCTCTCATGCTCCACCGTATTCCTTGGAAACAAGGTGTCTTGTTGGAGCCAAGGCTAAACCATTGGCTCACCGCATCAATCCCCTGTCTCTGCTCCCTAAGTGCTGTGCTTTCAGGTGCACGTGTAGCCGTGCCCACCTTTTTACACGGATGCTGCGGACTCGAACTCAGATTCTCATGTTTATGCAGCAAGTGCTCTTACCCACTGAGCCGTCTCCCCAGCTTATCATGCTAATGTATTGAGTAATTTTATGATTTTGAGTTGAGGGCTGAAGTATGGACATGCCTTGTTGGATAGTCCAGGCCATGATTAGTTGGCCCTATAACATCATAGCAACTGGGGCATGTGCTACCTCACTGGGGCATGTGCTACCTCATGGAGCAGAGAGAAAGGAGAGAGAGAGACAGAGAGACACAGAGACAGACAAACATACACAGAGAGGGGAAACTTCCAAGGATCTACTCCGGAGCTTATTTCCCCAGACTCTTGTCTCATCACGTTTCTAGAACCTCCCAAGATGGTATCAGCATCAAGGACCAAACACTCAACATATGAGCCTATGAAGGGCATTTCAAATTTATATTTAAATTCTAGTAAGGAGTAAGTGTTCTGGAAATGTCCTCATGGATTCCATTTGGAGAAAGGTTGACTGTTGCTGCACTGGGGTTTCTTACCATGGTGGTCTTAGATTAGACTATAGAGGTGAGGGCTAGGCTCTGGGCAGCCAATCAGATTCCCTGTGCTAGGGGCCCCGATATGATAGCTCAGTGTTTGCCTTGCAAGCATGAGGACCGGAACTGATCCCCAGAACCCACTTTAGAAAGCTAGGTGTGCTGGTGCACATTTGCCCTACAATCCCAATGTTGAGGAGACAGAGACAGAACCACCCCAGTGTCTTTCTTGCTCCTTACCTACTCCTTTGGAGTCAGCCCCCCTCCACCCCATCCCCACCCCCAGATAAGGGCTGGCACACCTCCAACCTTCTCTGGACCTCTCTCTTAACAAACAACCTCATTCCTGTAATTATCTGTGTCTCTACAATGTGCTGTAAAGTGACACAAAAACCTAGGCACTCCAGTGCCTTCCTTCCAGACTCAAACACATGCCCAGGACAAGGGGGTTGAGCCAGGAGGATGGAGGAGCCACACGGGAAGAGGGGAGACAGCCTGTACAGAACAAGAGTCATCACTCATCTCCTGGAGACCACGTTTGACACACCTCCTCTATGAAGCCCCTTTTTTGAGTCTAGTTGAAAGTTGAGGCTCTGTCTTATGAACTGAGAAATCCCAGAAAGCCAAGAACCATAGCTCTTGGGAGAGCCCATGGGAGGGGTTCCTTTTTTATTCGCAAGAATAATCAATCACAGATTTTGTAAGCAAAAACTTAATTTTGAGGGAGCATCGGCAGTAGGGGAGGCTGGATCTTGAGTGGAGGCGGGGGAGGTTTGCAAGTAGTGTCCGAATGAGGGCATTCAAAAAACTCCTGTGCCTCTCCCTTCAACCTCCACTGAACCTTCAACTGAAACGACGCTCCCAAAGACCTGGAATTCCTCCTTCCCTTTAAGAATCTCATCCTGGGAGAAAAAAAGCCTGGGAGCCAGGCGGAGGAGAAATTTGTCTCACACTTCTGACAAGTCCTCAGACCACCTTGCAGGAGAGACTAGCACTAAACAATGGTGAGGGTGGGGGTGGGGCAAAGCAGGGTCTGCTTTGATATTTTAGCTCAAGCTTCCTCTCAGAACTTGGGGGAGAGAGAATGTTGCTTTGTTCCCCTTCACAATTTGTCCGGATCGAACAAAACTCCTCTCTCTGCTCTCCACTGTTATTTTGTTTTGTTTGGCCTACCGAGGATGGGTGGCCCAGCTTAGGTTGTTATCGGGGCTGGGGCCCAGGCTCTGTGGCTACGACCTCCTGAACACTAAGGAAACTGCTTGGTACGAAAGGGAAACTTTCCAAGTGCCTCAAGGTTAGGCAAAACAATATTTTCTTTTATGGGACAAATAAACAAAGCTAGAGAGAGCTGAGGAGGAGAGGCAGACGGACAGGCACAGAGAAAGGAGAGCGCAGGAGGCATCTTTGCCTGAGGCTTGCCTGCCCAGGTGAGGAGATCTGTAAGGAGCCGCTGTCCAGGCTCCCTCCACGGAGGAATTAATGAGTGTTTGGTTCCTCTTCCATGGAGACAAGCAGCTGCCCTCATTGCTTGTGAAGTAAACAACAGGAGTTTGGAAGGTCATTGTGACCTTGTTCCTATACTGGAGGTTTGAAACCTGTGGGTCGCGACCCCCCAGGGGCTGAACAACCTTTTCACTGGGGTCACCTAATGGCATCGGAAAACACAGATATCTATGTTACAATCCAGAGCAGTAGCAAAATTACAGTTACGAAGCAGCAACAAAATAATTCTATGCTTGGGGGTCGCCATACCATGAAGGACTGGCTTGAAGGGTCGCAGCATTAGGAAGATTGACAAACATTGCCCTAGACAGACAAGGCTACCCAGGCATAGCCTGAACCTACCATACTCCTCATCCCGGGGCGGTGCCTTCCCTATGGCAGACTCTGGCCTTACATGTAAGGTACTGTTGAAACCCTAAAAGTGCCTCCATTAGGAGAATCCACCTGTGACAAGAAAGCTGGGCGCTGAGTTTCCTGGAGAAGAGAATTCACACATAGTTCCGTTCTGCGTAGCATAGTATTTCCTGTTCTCTGGATTACTTGTCATACCCTCTCTACGACGAATTCCTCAGGTGTGATTCTGTCCTGAGCACTGTTCCGGATCAGCGTCACACAGGTAATTCCGTTCATTTGATTCATGTAACAGAAGCCCACAGAACCGAGTGGCTTATTCCATTTGGCAGAAGAGGAAAATGTGACACCCAAAGAAGTTGTTATACTGGCCAAGGTTGCAGAGCTGGGATTTCAGCCTCGGGAGTCTGGGTTGCTACACTCTATGCTCAGCAGCAGGGTAGCATACCTTGTCACCCACAGCTGGTGGTTTCTCTCGGTGACAGGGGAAGTAGACACAGGATCTAGGTGGAGAGGCTGCTTCAGAAAGTTAGCAACTGGAGCTGGGCTTGCACTGGCTTCCAAACAGGTTTTCAGTTGCAGTGTCTGCTAGGGCTGCATAGGTGGCTCGTTAAATAAACTGTTTTGCATAGAAAATGATGATCTGAGCTGGGCAGTGGTGGCACACGCCTTTAATCCCAGCACTCGGGAGGCAGAGGCAGGTGATTTCTGAGTTTGAGGCCAGCCTGGTCTACAGAGTGAGTTCCAGGATAGCCAGGGCTACACAGAGAAACCCTGTCTTGAAAAACCAAAAAAAAAAAAAAAAAAAAATGAAGATCTGAGTTTGATCCCTAGAAACTATACAATAAGCAAGCATGGTGGCACATACCTATGATTCCAATGCTGGGGCAAACAGACAACGGAGGATCCCTGGGACTCTCAGGTCAGTCAACCTAACCTAATTGGTGAGTTCCAGGTCTCAGTGAGAGACAGCCAAAATTAGGTGGCTGGCTCCAGATGAGTGACACCTAAGGATGCTCACACATGTGCACCCGCCTGCATACACATCTACACACATACACACATACGTGTGCTCACACATGCACACTGCCACACATGTACACACATAGTAGTTTATTTTGAAGAAGGCAAGTAGATGTGTTTTTTTTTCACAAATATTACTATAGGAAGGGCCACCGACCTCCGGGTCACCCCTAAGCCACCAGCAATCTCAACATCAGCATTGGGAGCACAGGTCACTTTAAGAAACTCTAGAAGTAAACGAACTTGAGATTTCATTAAGATAGCTACTGTGTAAGAAATAGGGGCAGTCTGGCTGAGCAGGGTCCCAGACCCAGGGTAGTTTTTAAAAGTCCTTGCATTAAAATAAGATTAAGCCAAGTATGGTGACACATACGGGACAATCCCTGCACTTAGCAGGAGAGGCATGAAGACCAAGAATTTAAGGTCAGCCTTGGCTACATAGTGAGTTGGAGGCTAGCCTATTTTAAAAAGAAAGTACACCCCCCCCTAAAATAACCAAAAACAAAACCCAAAGAAAATTAGCAGACAAATGAACAACAAACAACACAACCAGTAGCCAATCAATTAGTGTCCATCAGATCTCCCCTCTCTGCAAGCTCGAGTCCCCAGGGATTGGTTGGCACTGTGATGTTACAAGTCACTTCAAAATGGATCAGGGCTAGTGTAAAAGCCATGGAGGAGCCTGCCTTAAACTGACATCATTTGCAATTCTTTTTTTTTCCTGTCTTTTCTTTTTCCTTCCTTCCTTTCCTTCCTTCTTCCTGCTTCTTGCTGAGTGGCCCCTGTCAGCCTCGATCACAAGCTCCTTCACTCTCTGCCACCTCTAATTCTGATGGCTGAGGTATGTCATGGCTGAAACTTGAGCACTGGTGTGCTCTCCAGTTAGGTTAACCCAGCCTTCCCCACCACAGCGTGCTGAACAGACTTTGCTGTGTGGCAGCTTCCAGGGTAGGCTCTGGCTTCCTCCCCCACAACTGGGTCTTGAGCTATCTGCACTCACTATAGGGCACTTGTGAGGGTAAATGAAAGCATGCATATAAGTAAGTAAGGTTGCTGGCCAGGTGGCACAGAGCTGTGATCTCAGCAGTCAGGGGCCTAACCTGGATGGATGGCAAGTTTAAGGCCAGCCTGGGCTACATCGAAAGACCATGTCTTAAAAAAAAAAGTATGCATGGGGATAAAAGCCACATATAAAACAACGGCTAAGTAAGTATTAATTTAAAAATAGACAAAATACAGCCAGGTGTGATGGCACAGGCCAGTAATCCCAGCTACTCTGACCCCTGATGCAGGAAGATGATTATTTTGAGGGTGATCCAGAATACAGAGTAAGAAATACAGACCAGCCTGGGCCACTACCTAGACATTCTCTCAAAGTGAAAGGAAGCCTGGGGCGTGGCTCAGTGGTAGAGCCCCTGCCTAGAATCCCCTAGTGAGGGGCTGGGGACGTGGCTCAGTGGGAGAGCCCCTGCCTGGAATCCTCCAGTGAGGGGCTGTGGGCGTGGCTCAGTGGTAGAGCCCCTGCCTAGAATCCCCCATTGAGGGGCTGGGGGCGTGGCTCAGTGGTAGAGCCCCTGCCTAGAATCCCCCAGTGAGGGTCTGGGGGCGTGGCTCAGTGGGAGAGCACGTGGGCTACATGAGGCTATTTGTGAAAGGAGGAAAGAAAGAAATGAAGAAAGGAAGCAAGGAGGGAAGGAAAATCATATTAACAGGGTACGTTAAGCCGAACTGAGAGTAGCTCAGAACCCAGCTTTATCAAGCCCAGCTGGGCCACTTTGAGCGAATGTTAACCTCTCTGAACCTCAGTTTCCTCTTCCATAAAATGCAGACAATCCCAGGGTGTAGTTTGCAGCTAAATTAAAGGTGAAGCAAGATCAGGCTGGAAAGTGCCTGGCAGGTAACAAAACCCTTGGTGATGTTTAGACATTAGTTTTATTGTTACAGTCTTCCCGGCGGTGGGCGTGGAGGCCGACAGGACCTGTTCGGAGGAAGCAGGCTAATTCTGAGGCCCTTCACTCCTGCACATGCTGACAGCAGATCCACCCCCAACCTCAGAAAGGTCAAGTGAAGACCTGACCCACCACAGGAAAGCAGCCATGCCTCTTACCCTGGCGTTGCCCTTGGCTTCCTGCCGGCCCCAAGAACACCCTTGACTGATCCCCAGTGCATCTCAATTCTACCATAGCCTGGGGAGACAGCCAAGTTCCTAGCCATGGCATTGGCCTCCCTTTCCCTTTTGTTGGAGAAAGAAAGATGAGCAACCTCCCCTCCCCCCATGTGCTCATTCTCTTCCTCAGTTTCTTAGGAGTGAAATCACCCAAGATATAAATAACACATTCTAAATAAAGCCATGTTCGACTGCAGCATAAAACATATCTGTGTACGCATGTGACTGTCAGCCTCCAGTGGAAGTCATGCTTGTGTAATTAATTTTCCTAGCATCTGAGGAGAGAGACAGGCAGTCCTGTGGTCCGCCCCACCCTGCTGCTCCCCAAACACGGAAAGTATGCTGTGCTTCACTCAAGTGGCTGATGCACAGGGAGGGCTTTCATTCCCATGTAGTTCTTGGGCTGGGGACCTTTATTTTTCAATTACTACAAATGGAAAGAAAGATAAATAATAATAGAGGAATAGACATCAAAGGTATCCCAAGTGCAGGTGGCATGTGGGGCTAATTTAGCAGCAGGAGTGCAGGGCCTTTGCAGAAGGCCTGAGAGGTTTTGTTCTCCAGCTTAGGACGAGGAGATAAGCTGCTTGGGAATTTATAGAAACTCTGCTGTTAGCGGGAGTTCTCACTGTATCATGGCCTTTCAAGCCCTTGCAGGTTAAAATGTCTGAGCGAAAGGGGAAAATGGCAGAGTGGACGAAAGGATGGGCAGGGAAGCTTGCAACTGAGCTGGATGGATGCCAAATAAAGAGTCGGAGGGGATGGAGGAGGGGGCTAAGTCAGTAACGTGCTTGCCTTGCGGGAGGACGGAGTTCAATCCCCAGAGCGCCTGCATGCATGTACAAATAATGGTTGGGCATGTGGCTCTGGCTTGCAATCTCGCCACTGGAGAAAAAGGTTTGTGTGGGTTTCTGAGGTTGCTGACCAGCCAGTCCAGCTTAATTGGCCAAGCTTCATGCTACTGAGAGACCCTGTCTCAAAAAAAGCAGAGTAGTTGGCACCTAAGGAATGACAACTGAGGTTCCCTGGCTCTGCATGCGCGCGCACTCACACACACAGAGAGAGAGAGAGAGAGAGAGAGAGAGAGAGAGAGAGAGAGATACACTCACACACACTGGGCATACACACACATATAAACATCCACATACACACATGCACATACACTAATCACACAAACACACACATATGCTCTCTCTTACACACACATTGGGCATATAAATGAATGTACACACATATTGGGTATACAAACACACACACTGTACATGCACACATACATGCACACCATATGCACACACACGTACATACACACATTCACACACGAATATACACATGCACACACATACAGAGCACATGCACACACGTGCCCCTACTCTCATATACATGTGTACATGAACATATGTGTACACACACTAAGCACACAAATGCATACACATGCCCTGTCTCACATACATACATTGGACATACAAATACACATATATACATACACTGGGCATACATACACATGCACATGGATGCACACATGCAGATCATATGGACACACACACACACACACACACACACACACTGGCATACACACACCCAGAAAAGAAAAGAACTTGGAAGCTTCCAGTGGAGTGCCTGAGGGTTCTCAGTCTTCTAAAATCATTCAAGGCTGGTCAAAACAGAAAGGCCATTACTGTGGGCACATCCTACTACATGCCAAGGTCAGTGCACCAGGCATGTTGAATAAAAAGTTCCCACCAAAGAAACCGGATGTTGTGGTGCACACCTATAATCCTAGTCCTCAGGAGGCCAGGGCAACCTTGGGTACATAGAGAGATGCTGTCTCCAAAACAGACAGACAGATGTAAATCCCTGTCCTGAGGGGGGGAAAAAGCAAAAACTCCAGTGCACGAAGAAGTAATCTTGATCTTCACTGTGTGCTCTTATAGAGACAATAGGATCTTAGATCTATAATCCAACCTGATCCATAAAGCCAGTTTATCTGAGTCACATTTCTTGTCGTTGGGAATAGAGTCTAATTTAACTTTATTCTATTATCTCCTTTTGTATTTCCTATTCAGTGCGTTCTCGTCCCCTCCTCTTCTTAGTTCAGTGGGTTCATAATGTTTTCTTTGCCGTCTCTTCTTTCTTCTACTGCTTTGGACATGGTAATCATGTTCTTTCCCTGTCACTCATAAGGCTGAAGGTGCACGGTGTCTCTGTGCCTCAGGCAAGAAAAGAGACAGCCAGTTCTGTCTCTCCTTTCTAATTTTCCATGTTTTTTTCCTCTGTAGACTTTGAGGCTGTCTTTGTAGGAGTTTGTTTCTAAGTCAATAGTGAAGGTTTGCCGGGCTGGGGTGATGATCAGAGGGTAAAGTACTTACTGTTCATGAAGACCTGAGTTCAGTTTCCAGGAGTCACAGACACACAGAGAATAGCGTGTCAATAGCCCCAGTACTGGGGAAAGAAGAGAAATGGAGCCCAGGAACTTGCTGGCCAGCCAGTCCAATGAAATAGGGGAGCTCCAGGCTCAGCAAGACATCCTGTCTTAAAAGATGTAAGTTGGTGAGCAATGGAAGACCCGTGAGGTGACCTCCACATGTGCAAGCATGGATGTATACTCCCTCACCCCTGCAGAAGACAGCAAGCCATGTATAATGATGTCGTTTCTTAGTGTGTTTCCTGCTCCTTCAGTAGCATGTGCGAGTTTTGCTGCTGTAACACATCCTTCAGTAGTTCTCTCAAGAGAGGGTCATCTGGACATAAACTCACCTCGTGTTAATTTAATTTGGATTTTTGAGATAAAGTTTCTCTGTGTAGGCCTAACAATCCTGGAACTCTCTCAGTAGACCAGGCTAGTCTTGAACTCAGAGATCTGTCTACCTTCACTTTTTTTAAAAAAATGTTGACACTTGAGTGCTATTTCATTTGGGTGTGGCGTGATTTCCTGACTATTGTTTTTCTTTATGGTTCCTGCCCAGTGCTGATGTCATATGTGTCTCAAAGTCATTGCTTTATTCTACATCAGGGTCTTCTCTTTCAGGGGTCAGAAACTTTCCCAGAATTATTTTTAATATCCTCCAGTTTCACTTACATCTTAGTTAGGGTTTTACTGCTGTGAACAGACGCTATGACCAAGGCAGCTCTTATAAAGACAACATTTAATTGGTTCAGAGGTTCGGTCCATTATCATCAAGGTGGGAACATGTCAGCATCCAGGCAGGCATGTTGCTGGAGAAGCTGAGAGGTCTACCTCTTTCTCCAAAGGCCACTAAGAGAAGACTGTCACCCACATGGCTAAGAGGAAGGTCTCAAAGCCCACGCCCACAGTGACACACTTCCTCCAACAAGGCCACACCTCCTATAGTGCCAGTCCCTGGGCCAAGTATATACAAGCCACCACAACTAACATGGTCTGTATGTGGATTCATTTGTATTTAACCTACTGGGCACAAAATGTGGAATTTGTAACTAAGGATTTAATCTAGCCACAAAAATAATCTTGAGACATTTCTTGTTTGTCAGTAAGACAGCTCAACATCCTAGAAAATGAGTATTTAATATGGCTTCTGAAAGTAGCAACTTCAAGCCAGCAAGATGGCTCAGGGGGTAAAGGCATTTGCTGTCAAACCCAGTGACCTGAGTTCAATCCCCAGGTAGGAGAGAACTGATTCCTTCAAGTTGTCCTATGACTTCTACATGAGTTATGACATTAGCATACACACGTGCACAAGAAATAATATAGATAAGTAAAGTTTCAAAATGTTTCAGAACACCGACTTCTTTTCTGTCATTAGACAATACAAGCATGCAAATAGTCTGTGTAAAAAAGGCAACGGTGGCTAAGATATTGAAACACATGGCGCTGCCTCTGTAGTAAGAGAGTGGTATGAGAAGAAAGAAACGTAGAAGATCTAGAAATAGTCACACGGGCATAAAAAAGTCCGATGGTCAATGTGACTTCCAAATCACTGGGGACAGAGAAACTTTAAAAAGTTATCACATCAGTGTGTGTGTGTGTGTGTGTGAGTGTGTGTGTGTGAGAGAGAGAGAGAAAGACAGAGAGAGACACAGAAAGAGACAGAGAGAGAGACAGAGACAGAGAGAGAGACAGAGAGAGACAGAGACAGAGAGAGACAGAGACACAGAGAGAGAGAGACAGAGAGAGAGACAGAGAGAGACAGAGACACACAGAGAGAGACAGAGACACACAGAGACACACAGAGAGAGACAGAGAGAGACAGAGACACACAGAGAGAGAGAGACAAAGATATGACTTCTACTCTGTGTGTCCTGAAGATCAAAGTCAGTTCATCAGGTTTGGTGATAGGTGTCTTTACCTGTTGAACCATCTGAATGACCAAGATACATTTCTTAATGAATGGTTCTCTGGTATTTGTAAAAACCAACCAACCAACCAAACGATTAAAAAAACAAAAAACAAATAAACAACAACAACAAAAAATCCCAAACAAGCAAAAACCAAAATAAAAAAAAAGATCCAGTAGGATTTGTTCTTCACACCATCCACTAAAACAGATTCTAAGTGAATCTCAAGCATACAACGACAAAGAAGAGCAGATTCTGCAGTGAAACTTGGTTCTAACTTGATTGGTTTGTGAAACACCCCAGAAATTAGTAAATCACATTTGTAGGCGTGTCTGAGAAGGTGTCCAGAGAGATTATGAGGGGTAAAGTCACTATGGGTATGGTAAGCTTCATCCTAAGCTGGAGGCTTGGGTGGAAGACCAGGGAAGGAGAAAGCCAATTAGAGCAGGCATGTCTCCATCTGCTTCCTGGCCTGCATAGTGAGCCTCTCTGCTCCACCCTGACAGTTAGTCTTCATAGTCAACTTGGTGAGGCACAACCACTGGCTTATGCATGAGAGTTACTGGAGAGGATTACCTGCAAGGGAACACCCACCTGAATGTGGGTGGCCCCACACCATGGGCAATGGGGGCTGGATAAAATACAAGGACGGAACTAAAGTTATCAGAATGCAGGTAAAGCCCTTTCTCTGCTTCTGATCCACCAGTGAGGTGAACATTTTTCTGCCACACCAGGATGGCCTGAACCCTTTGAAACTGTGAGCCAAAATAAATAGGCTCTCAAGTTTTTTTCTGCCGATGGTTTTTGTGACCAAACACATATCTTTCATCTTTGAAGAAGGATAGAAGGGAGGAGGAAGAGAAAAGGAGGAGGAGGAAGAGGAGGAGGAGGAAGAGGAAGACTTGAATACTTGGAAAGAAAGAGACCATGTAAATCTCCTTAAACATCCCTGTTCGTGGTACAAAATGGAGACTCCCGACATAAGGAATACGAGAGGTAGCCAACCAATGAAAAAGACATTGCCTTTGGCCCCATAAATCCCGGTGTGAAGAATTTACTTTGTAGATATATGAAGTATGGAAGAATATATAAGTGAGCTAGTTTTCACACCCATAGTTCTAATAGCAAAATAAGGTTAAATAAATAGCAATATCACCAGGCAGCTGACTGAGATACAGCTGTATCAACAGTGAAGGAGATCTCCTGCCCAAGTACGAACCAAGCCCAACCTGCAGATGGTGTGGCCATAGATGGTGAGAGGAACTATAAGAACTAAGCCAGCATAGTTTCCAGGATATAAAGTTAAGAAAACAAAGCTATGTATGAAAGAGCATTGTAACGTGCTAATGTGTGTTTCTGAAGAAGAGTGAAAGAGAGAAAATCATTCGTGAGACTCACAGGAACGGAATTGAGGCGTCACCAAACTGAACTTGTTAATGGGTTAGTATCTACCACATTTGTAGCTGTTTCTTATTTGGATTCCCTTCTTTCCTTTTCTTTCCACCCAGTCCCCTCTCCTCCCTCTTCCTTTCCCCTTTTCCTTCCTTTCCTTCCTTTCTCTTTCCTTGTTTCATTTCATTCCTGTGATCAAAAAGCTACTGCCCAATTCCAAGCTACAGCCCATCATTTCCATGAAATAAAAGCAGAACTCAAGTGGTTAGGTACATCCCTTCTTCTTTCCTTCTTCCTTCCTTCCTTCTTCCTTCCCCGCTCACTTGCTCATTCACATGCTTCCTTGCTCTCAGCTAGCTTTCCCCTTTCTTGCACAGTTCAGGATCCCCTGCCTAGGGAATGGTGCCACACACAATGGGCTGGGTTTTCCTACATCAATTAATAGTCAAGATTATAGGTTTTATCAATCTCCTTGCCTCCTCTCTAATCTCCTCTGCACCCTCCTGCTCTTATCCCCTTCCAGCATCTCCTGTCTCTTCCCCCAGCTTCCACTCCCTTCCTTTCCCTTCTGTTGCTTTTCTTTTGGTTTTTCCGTGTCTCAGCTTTCTCTGATTGTAACTGTACATTCTATTGCTAACTTTCTCTCCCCAGTTAGAATACCAGTCACACTCTCTTTTAATAATGACTTACAATCCCAAACAACTCAAGTCCCCCTTCAAACCATGGGTAGTGTAGATTCCCTGTTGCAGAGGATCCTCAATCTCTTTCTCAGATCCTGGAAGAGTTACCACTGTAAATTCCATTTATTTCTAAGTTATCCTCATCCAATAGATTCTTCTTATTTTAAACAAATTGTTATCTGTTACATTGATTAAGGATTAAAAATTAACAAACTTTCATTGTCTTTATTTATTTCTTCTCTAACTCTATGCAGACTTTATATAGATCTGAATTCTTCACATGTACCATGGTCTTTCTACCTGAAGAATTTTTAGTATTTCTTGCAGAAAGTCTCGTGGTAAGAAATTTCATCAGTTTTCCCTGAGATAGTATTTCTTCTACACCTTTAAAGGACATTTGTGTGTGCATGTCAGGGTGGGTGCCAGTGTGGGTGTATGTGTATAGAGCCAGATATCAGCCTGTGTCATTCCTCAGGAACTGTACACCTTGTTTTTGGAGGCAGGGCCTCACTGGTCTGAGACCCACAGATTTGGCTATGTTGGCTGACCAGAGAGTACCAGAGGTGCTCCTGTCTCCACCTCCCCAAGGCTAGGATGATGAGTGTGTACCACAATGCCTGACTTTTTGACATGGGTCTTAGGGCTGTAACCTGAGTCTTCATTCTGACTCAGTAAGCACTTTCCAACAAAGCAGCTCTCCTTGTGTGTTTACATGTCTCACTCCACTCTCTTCCTTCTCCCATAGTTTCAGGAGAGAAGTCTGACAACCTTCTCATTCATGTTTCTTGCTAGGCAAGCTGTTTTCTCCTTCCAAAGTTTTCTCGTTCTTTAATTTTCTGAAGCTTTGGCCATAATGTTCCTGGGTGCTGCCTTTGGGCTATTGCTTCTCCTTAATTGGGCTGTTGATTATCCTTGATCAGTTCTATGGTTCTTAAGAGTGGAGTCCATCACTAATCATTAATTTTGGAAGAGTCTCATAAACTAGTAGTACTTCAAATATTCCTTCTGCTTCTTTTTCTCTGTCTTCTTTTTCTGGTATCTCCAGCACAGAGATGTAACTGTTTGCCATTGTCCCCACCTTCTTTCATAGTCGTCTTCTTCTTCTTCTTCTTCTTCTTCTTCTTCTTCTTCTTCTTCTTCTTC
>JADRCH010000139.1:1772487-1795608 GCA_019843965.1 Rhynchomys soricoides | reverse complement strand
GTATTTTGTCCCCCCTTGTATTTTGTCCCCTGTGTATTTTGTCCCCCTATGTATATTGTTCCCCCTGTATTTTGTTCCCCCGTGTATTTTGTTCATATTGGATGATTTCTACTCATTTTGATTTGCTGTTTGGGTGTTTTGTTTTTGTTTTGCTTTGAGACAAGATCTCCCTCTATACCCCAGACGGACCTGAAACCCACTATATTAAAGAGGCTAACCTTGAACTTGCAGTGATGCCCCTGCCTCAGCCATGCACCATCAAGCCAGACTTATCTTCTCCTCTTTAATCTTTAATCTACTGAAATTTGTTTTGTCCTCTGTATCCTGCTGTGAAGTCCATCCACAGAAGCTTTATTCCAGTTGATGTGTAGTTTTCAGTTCTAAAATGTTTGTGATTCTTTTCTTTTAAGTGTTCTCTTTCTGTGTTGATTCTGTCTTTATTTTCAAGCATGCTCATCATTCTCAACAAAATCTTTTACAATAGGTACTTTAATGCCTTTGTGGATTAATTACCCATAGCGTAGATTGGCTAATCAGAAACTTTAAATTGTACAGTGTCATAATCCAGATGTGGGTGAAGGTGAGCAACAGCAAAGGCACAGGGAATCTCAGTGTCACAATCCAGATGTGGGTGAAGGTGGGCAACAGCAAAGGCACAGGGAATCCCAGTGTCACAATCCAGATGTGAGTGAAGGTAAGCAACAGCAAAGGCACAGGGAATCTCAGTGTCATAATCCAGATGTGAGTGAAGGGGAGCAACAGCAAAGGCACAGGGAATCTCAGTGTCACAATCCAGATGTGAGTGAAGGGGAGCAACAGCAAAGGCACAGGGAATCCCAGTGTCACAATCCAGATGTGGGTGAAGGGGGGCAGCAGCAAAGGCACGGGGATCCCAGGACTGAGTACGCTGCTTCGACCCACAATAGAAGGATGTTTGAAAAGTAGCCAGGAGTGCAGGTGACGGTGCTTACAAACCTGCCTGAGTTTGATCCCAGGTACCCATAGTAAGGATAGGCTCCTACAAGTTGTCCTCCGGCCTCCATGTGTGGATCATGGACACACACACACACACACAGCGCGCACACACACACACACACACACACACACACACACAGGAATACGATATTTACTCTCTTAAAAGTACTTTTCTTTTTTGAAACCATAAACCCCGCTCTATAATCCCTGGAGCCAAGCAGGGTTTTTGCTATCTGTTTGTCCTGATTGCTGTTTGCACAGAGTCCAGGTGATCAACCAAAATACATCAGGATGAAAATAGCAATTTTGCCCACCCCCAATCCACTTCCTTTTTTGTTACCCCTCCCAACCCCCACCACTTCGATTTGGCCATAATTGCATCGTTCCCATAACAACAGCCACATAACTGGATCTTTGTGGAGCGCTTATGACAGGGCTGTCCACAAAAGCCGCTGGCAATGCTGTATAGACCCTGTATGTCGTCGGCTCACAAAAGGTACAGCTATCAGCAGGGACGATACTTGGCAGTCTCAAATCAAACCTCTGTTGCTTACCGCTGCTGCGTTGGGGGAAACTGCAGCCCGCCCCATACATTTTTCCCATGTTCCCTCCATGCACTCAATCCCGGGACTGTAATTCCCTTGTGGACTGCCTGGGACATTAAAAGAAATGCATACACTGAGAGAAACTCATGACACAAACTCTTTCACTGTGTAGATTGCCCGGAACTGCAGCCAAGTTCACTGCGCAGCAGCCTTGATGAGGTCTCAGGGCTGTGCTTTGGATTATGAAGGAGATGCATTTACATCAAGAATCAAAACACTGTCACAGGTGTGCCATGCATGTATTTATATGCATGTACATATGCACATCTATGGATATGCACATACTGTGTACATATATAAAATTTCATATGCACAGATCTCATTGAAATGTGACAAATGAACGTAGCATAAATATATGTGTGTGTGTGTGTGTGTGTGTGTGTGTTTGAAACCATATATATATATGAAACCACTGTGTGGTTTCAGGAAGCAATTCTGCTCATCGGGGAAGCAAAGCAGGCTAGATGGCAAGCTGTCTTTGTCACAGCCAGCAAGTTATGCCAAGGTAAGGTAGATGCTTGCCTACCAACTGTTCTTTTGATCTCTTAGCAATAAATAAGACAGCCAACGTGGATACACCAGAGCAGAATACCAAGTTCACTGTGAATTCAGGACTGGGAGTTGACACATCTACATCTCCAGTACCTTTACTGGTGTGTTGCCAAGTCACAGATCATCGACTGAGGTCGAAATCCTGGGCAGGGAGGGAGAAGAGAACAGGTAGGCAAGGAGCTATGTGTCTGATCGTCTCAAGCTAACTCTCGGGGACTAGGGGTGGCTGCAGTGCTGTTGCTGCAGCTTCAAAAGTAACAATGGCAGAGGGGATGGCCAGTGTGGAGCTCCACCTCCATAATGTAGGCTACTTCTCATATCTCCATGGGCCACGGGGAAACCAGGCACCTAGCAGAAATGTGGGCTCTGAGACCTGCTGGTCTCAGTTTGAGTCAAGAGATGAGTTTCAAATGCACCCCTTTGAGTGAGGGCTTCTCTTTCAACAGTAAAATACGAAGTTTTCAACTTGACCAGGGATAAGGATGTTTTATCTGTTCAGGAATGGCCCCAGTCTTCCAAGCAATGCCTTGTGTTCACTGATGGTTGGATCAGTGGCACACTTGTTGCATTATGTCCCGACTTGCAGGACTTATTCGTGAGGATCGAGGAGGACTAAGCCTGAAAGAAAAACGAGCGAGAGAGAGAGAGAGAAGGGAGGCTAGGCAAAGTTCCGTCTAGGTCTCACTTTAGTTTTTACACACGTTTGCTTTTAAAGAAAAAGGAACGTAGAGGGGAGGGGAAAGGAGGCTTATGGCCCCCTGGCTGTCATGGTTTAACAAGCCAGACCATCCGGTGTCAAACTGTTTTATGATCGGTCTATTTCCAGGAGGTGGGGAGGACAGTTTAGTCTTGAGGAAACACAACTAGCTCTCGGAAGGTCACTAGGGTCAGATTCCCAGGAACGGTGTGAAGATCCTGGCTCCAGGCATCTCCAGCTTATCTTGTGCAAACACAACTGGTCCGCAGAAAGTCTCAGATTCCCAAGGACAGTGTGGAGGCACAGGCAGATTCCAAGGAGGGTGTTAGGGCCTGGCTCCTAACAGCATTACCCACTACTGATTGGATAATCAGTGTGTGAACGGCAGCAGTTGGGAGCAGCAGCACTGAATCACCACAAGGTTTTGACAGACTTGGACCCCAGGGCTCTCTGAAAATTCCTGGCGACTCCGTGCATAGAAGATCCAGCTACATGCTCTTCTTTACGTTTCCTTGGCAGAAATGAATCTGCTTGCCAATTCCTGTATAAAATGCTCAGGGACAGCTGCTTGCAAGCATGTGTGTACCTGTATCTGTGCATGGGGGCACAGTCAGACATGTATATGTGCTGGTGTGCACATGTGCACACATAAATGTGTACACACACATGTTTGTATGTGCGTGCAAATACATATTTGTGTCTATGTGAATCTGTGCATGTGTGTACTCACATGTGTTGTGAGAAACCTATCCTGAAGGGATACAACATGCCCATCCCAGAAAGGGAACCCTTGACAGACAAAGTAACAATTGTCCAACTCAGTGAGCCAATGAGATTTTATTGTGATCACTAAGGGGGGTATGGACTAAGAGTTACAGGAAGGACTCAAAAGCAGATACATCACCAAAGATCCACCTTGACATGAGTGACAACTCACAGCTCACAAAGACTCCAACCCCAGAGCCATGATGAACTGTGTACCTAAGCCAAAATCAACCCTTTTTCCCTTAAGTCACCTTTGTCTGGGTAATTTATGTAATTCCCTGGTAAATTATGGTAATTCCCTGACCTAGGGAATAGTCCCATCCACAATTAAGATGGATCTTCTCACATCAATGTTAATGTGGCCAAGATCATCCTCCACAGACACACCCAGAGGCTCTTCTTACAGGTGACTTTAGATTCTGTCAAGTTGACAACACTGACCCTCACAGCTGGCTTCCTTCCACCTTAAGAAAGGTGCAGGTCAAGCCGGGCAGTGGTGGCACACACCTTTAATCCCAGCACTTGGGAGGCAGAGGCAGGTGGATTTCTGAGTTCGAGGCCAGCCTGGTCTACAGAGTGAGTTCCAGGACAGCCAAGGCTACACAGAGAAACCCTGTCTCGAAAAACCAAAAAAAAAAAAAAAAAAAAAAGAGGTGCAGGTCTTCCTATAAAACACAGGTTAGTCTGGAACCTGCTGTGTAGCTCACACTGGCTTAAAAGTTGTGTGGATCCTCTTACCTCTGCCTTCCTCTCCTTTAATTTATATTCAGTCTACCCTCTCAGCCATGGGCTAACACTGGCCACACTCTGCAAGCGCCGTCTCTCTTCAACTAAACCCTCTTAGGAAAACCCCTCACAGAACACGCAGGAGTTCACCTCCCCAATGCCCGGGGTATTTCTTTCACCTTTCTTGTGCGTGGATGACGTCCCTGTGTGTTTTTGTATATGTATGCATATTTACTTGTGTATGTGCTTTTGTGTATATACCGAGGTACATATGTGGAAATCAGAGAAAGCCTCAGGTGTCTAGCCTTGGTTTCCTCTTTGATTGAGACAGCAACTCTTGTTTTCTACTATGTATGCCGGGCTAGCTGGCCCACAAACTTCTGGGAATTCTCCTGTCTCCACCTCCCGCCTCACCGTATGAGCTCGGGGGTTATAGGCATATTGCTGTGCCCAGCTTTCCTGTGTTCTTGGAACATGAACTTAGGTTCTCGTAGAGCCGTGCTCTTGGCACGCCCCTAAGCATTTCTTAATCTAATAAGATTGGCAGTCAAAATGAACTCTTACAAGTTCAATGGGTGTTGGTACATGAGCCCATCCATATGACCACTGCCTTAACAAATGTATTGGATATTCCCGGACCTCCAGAAGTTTCCTCTATGCCATTGTAAAAGATGTGGTCTTTTCTCTTGAGGAAATTGAAAATATCTCAAGGGCAAGAAATCTAAAATATGGGTAATTGTGGGTGTGCACACTTTAGAGATTGCAGCACCACGGAGTGTGCCCCATGGGCGTTGCACATGAGCAATGGGGCTATAGGAAGACACAGATCATGAAAACTTCAGGTAGACCATTTAGGTGGAGAACTCTCAATTACATACTCAAAAGGAGAGGCAGAATTTTCTCCTATCTCAAATAAAGACTGAGAATTTAGCTAGTGATAAGAATACTGAAGAGGGGCCTGTGAGAGGGCTCAGCAAGTGGAGGTGACTGCCACCAAGTCAGATAACCTGAGTTTAATCCCTGGGACCCACATGGCAGGGGGAGAGAGGAAACTCATGCAAGTTGTCCTCTGATCTCCACAAGTGAGCAATCTCACAAATACACACACACACACACACACACACACACACACGTATATGCACCCAAAGGCACACATATGCACACATGTGCACATTTACAAAAACCTTTGAATGCTGAGATCGTTCTATAATCTCCATATTTGGGCCATCACACACACACACATACACACATACACACACACACACACACACACACACACGCATGCATGCCTGCTTGCACATGCGCACATGTGCATATGTACAAAAACTAGAGTGTTGAAGAGCCGAATGTCCTTTAATCCCCACATGTGTTGTGTTCTCTCTCTCCCTTCCCCCCGCCCTCTCTCTCTCTCTCTCTCACACACACACAGACACACACACACAAGCACACACATGTACACACACATGCATGCATACAAAAACTTAGAAAGCTGAAGAACTGAGGTTAGTTTGTATCTCAGATATTCGTGGAGACAAGCTGCTACACAGGTTTGGAAGATGGGTCATATTCTTTTTCTATTATTCAGATGTCCTTGGTAGTTTCATTGTGAGTGTGGGAAGACTTCCAGGAGGAGGTGACGTTGGGCCTTACTCTCTTTGTTTACATTTTAAGCAGAGCTGTACAAGCCTCAAGCTTTCCTCCAACTCTGCATGTTTGTATGTAGCTGAGGATGATCTTGAACTCCTGACTCACCCACTTCAGCCTCCTCGGGGCTGGGATTAGAGGCATGTACCTCCACACCTTGTGGATATGGAGCTGGGGATGAAACTTCCTCTGTGTAAAGACCCCACTTGATGGTAGTCTTGCTTTAGCTACCTACTTACTTACAATATATGGTGTCATGGTGGTTTGAATAGGAATGGCCCCCATAGACTCATGTGTTTGAATGAAAATGGCCCCCAGAGGCCCATAGGGAGTGGCACTATTAGGAAGTGTGGCCTTGTTGGGGTAGGTGTGGTCTTGTTGGAGGAAGTGTGGGGGCAGGCTTTGAGATCTCACATGATCAAGCTGGGCATAGTGTGGCAGCCTTCTGCTGCCTGAAGATCGTGATGTAGAACTCTCAGATCCTGCAGCACCATGTCTGCCTGCATGCCACCATGTTTCCTGCCATGATGATAATGGACTGAATCTCCTGTAAGCCTACCCCAGTTAAATGCTTTATGAGAGTTGCCGTGGTCATGATGTCTTTACATAGCAATAAAACCCTTACTAAGCCAGGGGTGGTGCAAATTCGATCATTTGGAAGTCTTGGTTGGTTGACACATGTGACTTGAGTATTATGGGCTTGTCAAGGCCAAGGACCGTGTGTGCTGTCAGTATTGCATGGAGAAGATCATGGCCAACGTTTTAGTTGATGGCTTCTGCTTCCCACACTGCTGTTCCAATCCACACCATTCCAAGACAGGGGCCATTTCTGTTCATGGGGACATCTTTCCAAAGGCACAAGAGAAACACCTCTTCTCTCCATTTTTCTTGGTTGGTTGCTAGGACACAGCCAGAGAAAATGATAGCCAATGTTTAAGAAATAAAATACGTACACGTTAAGTCAGTTCAATGAACCCTTGAGGGTCTGTGGCAGGAGCTCTGAGCTCCAGACCCCTGAATGCCACAGGAACCTTACAGAGTCCCTTCCTTCATAGTCCACCCACATAGTCCTTGCTGTGAGACGCCACCTTGCCAAACACCCATTTGCTCCCTGGCTCAGTTATTCACTTATTTATTGAGCACCAACTGGTTTCCAGCCACCGAGATGAATTTTGAAACTGGAGTATGCTGCCAAATCAGAAGGAAGAGGAGTGGCTTACTCAAGGGGAGGAACAGATGTGAAGTCTAGATCTCCTAGAACGTTTCTGCATTTCTGTTTGTTTGGGTCTGGGGATTGGGATTTTTACCTTAAGAAAGTCTTGCTGTTGTGTAGACCAGAGCAACCTCAGACTCATGACCCTCTTCTTTCTATTTCCCGGGCACTGGGGTTGTAGGCTGCTGGAAGGTTTTCTTATGAACCAAAGGGAGGCTGGGAGAATGGCTGTGTGGGGAAAGCATTTACCACGTAAGCATGAGGCCCTGAGTTTGGGCCCCTAGAACCCACTTAAAGCCAGGCTTGGTGGTGCTTGTCTGTGGCTCCAGCATGCCTATGAGGAGATGGGAACTGAAGGGAGAGAACTCTGGAAATTCATGGGTCAACTAACCTGGCACAAAGTGCAGCAAATCACAAGAGGCTCTTTTCTAATCGTGATCATGGTAGAATTCGAGGACCAAACAACTGATGCTGCCCTCTGACATCCAATGTGACTCAATCCCCCTCCTTTCTCCCTTACTCCCCTACACGCACACAGATCAATTTTTAAAAGAACCAAGTAGTAACTATTGTAGTAACCACTCAGCTCTATCATTGCACCATAAAGACAATCCGTATTAGTCATTTTTTAAACATCATTACTGACAACTTAAAGGAGCAAGGGTTTATCTCAGCTCTGCTTTTAGGGGAGCGCAGTCATCACAGTGGAAAAGATACTGTGTAAGGAGGGTAATACAAGGCACCCAATCACTGTGCATCCACAGAGCAACCAGATGAGTGCTGGTGGTCATCCAGCCCAGGGCTATGCAGTAAAACTCTGTGTCAACAAACAAACAAAACAAAACAACAGCACCACCAAAATAAAGAAACAAAACAGAAGAAAGAAAATGAACAAACAAAAAAATAAATTTGGGGCAGTGGTGGCGCATGCCTTTAATCCCAGCACTTGGGAGGCAGAGGCGGTGGATCTCTGAGTTTGAGGCCAGCCTGGTCTACAGAGTGAGTTCTAGGACAGCCAGGGCTACACAGAAACCCTGTCTCAAAAAGCAAAGCAAAGCAAAACAAATAAACAAACAAAAAAGCTGATCATTTGATGCTGGCCCAATGAAGAACATATCAGGGTTGGAGGGATGCCTTAGGGGCTAAGAGCACTTGCTGCTCTTGCTGCTCTTGTAGAAGACCTGAGTAGGATTCCCAGTACCCAACTCACAACTGCCTGATTCCAGCCTCAGGGTTGTCTGGCTCCCTCTTCTGGCCTCCCTAGGGATCTGCACCTATGCAGCACACACACACACACACACACACACACACACAAACTCAAAGGGAAGCATAATAGTAAAGAGCTGAAATAAAATGACATAAAAATGAAGCCTCATATTGTTGTTTTATGAAGATCAGTAAAGTTGATAAATATCTATCAAAGAGTCAACCTGGTGAAAATCATATGGCAGAGGAGGTTTAGATCAGAAATACCAGGACTGAAAGAGGACATGACACTTTGGACACCCAGACATCAAGAGATTAATAAGAGAATATGAAAAACAATTGAGGAGGGTGCTTACCTGCAATTGTAGTGGAGGCTGAGGCAGGAGGATCACTAGTCTGAGACCAGCCTGGGCTATATAGCAAGTGTCCTGTCTCAACAAACTAAAAACCCCCAGCAGCTTGGACAACAGAGTGAGACCCTGTCTCAAAAACAAAAACAATCAGCTTTTAAAAAAAAAATCTGACCAACAGCAGTGAAAGCAAAAACTGATGTATATGTCTGTGTGCTTGTGTGTATATGGGTGTGTATTTGTATGTGTGTATGTGTAAGTCTGTTTGTGTGTGTGTGTATGTGTATGTGCATGTGTATGTATGTGTGTGTATGTGTGTTTAAGTATCTATGTGTGTGTGTATATGTGTATGTGTGCCTATGTATGTGTGTATGCATATGTGTTTGCGTATGCATGTGTATATATGTATATTCAAAAGTTTCTGTGTAGGGGACCAATTCTAAAATACAAATGAAAAACTTCACAAAACACCAAAGCTCATGCAAGATGAAAGGGCAGCCTGAATAGTTCTACATCAAGGGGGGTGAAAAAATAAATAAAGCTCCCGGCTCAGACAGTTCACTGATGACTTCTACCGTTTGTTTAAAGAATAAATAACACCAATTCTAAGCAGCCTCTTTTAGGCTACAGAAGTGGAAGGAACAGTTCCCGAATCGTCTCATGAGCCTGTCATTATACTGATAACAAAACCAGAAATGACAAAATCAGAAAAGAAATATCCCAAACAGCACAGGTACAGAAATCTTCAGCAAAACACTAACAAATTGACTTCAGCAATATGCAAATACAGCAGCAAGAGAAACTGTGGATCATCACAGGAATGTAAGGCTGAGCGGGGTAGATACTGTAATATTTGAAAATCAATGGAACCAATCACACTAACTCCTTATCTTAGAGGCAGGTGATTCTCTGAGAGTTCAAAGTCAGCCAGGTCTACATAGAGAGTTCAAGGCCAACCGGGGATATATGGTGAGATCTTCTCTAAAAAACAAAACAACAAAACAAAGCAGAACAAAAACCCCTATTTATTTTAAAAGCAACATTTGGATTGCTTGTTTATTTATCTATACAATGTGTGTTTGTTTGTATGAGACAGGGTCTTACTGTGTAGCTCTGGGTGGCCTAGAACTCACAGAGGATCATTCTACTGTATATTAATTAAGACAAATCAGTGGGGAAAGGTTACTGAGTGCATGGAGTGAAAGTGAGGACATACGGCTTTCCACACAGGCAAAAATGAATGAAAGTTTCCGACCATTCCCTAAGGTGAGCGTTAGGGATTTAAAAACTGATTACGAGACAGAGAATTTTAAAACATACTGATGTTTCATCTTCATTGCCAACCTGGTTGGACTTAGACTGATTGTGGAAGCACCATCTCAGTAAAGCTTTGAGAGTGTTCCCAGAGACGTTTAATTAACTAAGTGAGAAAAACACCTTCAATGTAGATTTTCCTATTCCATCAGCTGGATGCCTAAACTGAATAGAAAGGAGACAGTGAGCCCAGTCCCAGAATCCATCTCTCTGCTTCCTGACTATGGATGCAATGTGACCAGCCGCCTCACGCTCCTGCCCCGACCCTCCTTAAGTTGCTTTGGTCAGATGTTTTTTTGCTACAGTGAGGAAAGTCATGAAAATTGAAAATATAGATCAACATGTAGGAGATATTTATATTATCTAATCAGTAGGAAAGGATTTCTGGGGACCAGACAAGCAAATCACATAACAGAATTATAAATGTGACCTTCCTGTACAATTAGGATGTAGGAGCAAGATCAAATAGGACAAGGACTGGGTGCTAGGTATTGGAAATATACACAACTGCCCGGCAGTGGTGGTGCACGCCTTTAATCCCAGCACTTGGGAGGCAGAGGCAGGTGGATTTCTGAGTTCGAGGCCAGCCTGGTCTACAGAGTGAGTTCCAGGACAGCCAGGGCTACACAGAGAAACCCTGTCTCGAAAAATAAAAAAAAAAAAGGAAATATACACAACAGCCAAAAGTCAGTCGGAGAGAGATCCTTGTACACGATACAGAAAGACCTGGCACCCTGGGCATATAAAAATATTCTAGAAACAAATGGGAAAAGGACAAATAAATAACCCAGTAAAAAGAGCGAATAAGGAATCCAGCACAGGAAAAGGCATTATCAGCTAATACTTGGAAGGAATGATTGACTGCAGTAGTAATCTAGATAATAAAAATTATAACAGGATTAATTATTTTTCACCAATGAGGTTAATAAAACAACCATGTAAAACTATGAATAGAATCTGTCTGGGAAGGTGTAGAGAAACCCCAAGGAGCGGTTGTCATACATTGCTGGAAGATTGCAAATTGGTGCATCTGCTTTGGAGAAAACTTTAGCAGTGTGCAATAAAATGGAAAATGAGAAGAGCAATTTCTTATCCAGGTATATGCTCCAGAGAAACCTCAGTATCTGTGCTGTGAGGAACAACTGGCTTAAAGAGGATCTGGACGAAACAGAAGTCTTCAGTGCTAGACGAGGTCAATGAGCTGTGGTGTCTACAGATGATGGGACGTCAGCTTAAAGTTAGACTGAGCTAGGTGCATGGTGCAGTGCTATAATCTTAGCAGTCAGGAGGCAGAGACAGGGGAATCATAAGTTCAGGCTAGCCTGGGCTATATAACAAGACCCAAAGATCCAGCTTCTTACATTTAAATTTTTTATTTTTATTTTTAATCATATGCCTGTGTGGGTGTCTATGTGTATGTGTACATGAGTGCAGTACCCACAGAGGCCAGAAGAGGGTGTCAGATTTCTTGAATCTGGAGTTACAGATACTTGTGAGCCCCTCAATGTGGATGCTAGACCTGAACTCTGGTCCTTGGCATGAGCAGCAAGCATTCTTAGCTTCTGGGCTGTCTATCTAGCCCTGACTCTGCTTTTTTTTTTTTTTTTTAAAAAAAAAGAAGTATGCCCTTGTGTTGTCAGAATGATTCAATCTAACAAAACAAATGTTTTAGAAAATATGCTGCCATTTGCAAAAAATTTTAAATGCACATGATAACACCATACATTATTTATGATCACACGTATGTAGAAAAAAATATATAAAACCAAGAACTTAATGAATTATGCCAAATTTATGACTGGAGCTAGCTGCCTCCAGGGAAGGCTGAGGAATGAGGGAAGCAGTGTTGGGCCTAAGGCTGACTTCATTTATGCTTCTGATGCTTCATTTCTTTGTAAATGTTTTGAAGAAAGAAGAAAAAATAAAGTTATAGGGGAGGAGGAATGGGGTGAGGAACAGCCAAAGGACCGACTGGGAGGGGGATGACAACTGGACTGTTAAACAAAAGAAACATTTAAATAAAAGTATTAATAAAACCAAAAAACCCCAATCAACCCAAAATAAATTAAATGCTTGAGACATGAAAAAAAAGGGGGTGTGTGTGGAATATTTCTTTGTTTCTGCCACAGTAAATACACAGGAATCATCAATGCATTTGACCAGATCTTCATGCATAGTTGATAAAAGCTGTTTCAAAGACTTATTTTATTTTCTAGTGTACACGCATGCATGTGTGTGTGTGTCCGTGCATGTGTGTGTGCATGCGTGAGTGTGTGTGTGTGTGTGCGCGCGCCTGCGCACGTGCACACTCTCACATGTGAGAGCAAGTGCCCCGGAAACCAGAAGCTGGTATCAGATTCTCTGAAGCTGTGGTTACACATGGTCATGAACTGCCTGACATGGGTGCTGGGAGACGAATGTCAGTCCTTTGGAAGAGCCGCACTCCTTAACCAAGAGCCATCTTTCCTGCACCAGTAAAAAAACAAAACAAAGCAAGACAAAACCCCAAAACTTCTATGCCGTGTTTTCCACAGGGCACCACGATTTTAGGTAAGTGACCCTGTGGTTAAAGCTAGGTGAGGTTGTATCCAAAACAAGCTCTTCATAATGCAGGGAGCCTAAACGGAGACTCTTACAGTCGATTCCAGCTGAAAATACATCACACTTATTATTTTATATTTACTTTTTATGTGTTTGTGTGTGTGTGTCATATAGCGTATGTTCATTTGAGTGTGTGTGTACAGATACATGTGCATGTGTGCACATACATGTTGAGGACAGAAGCCAATGTTGGGGGTCTTCCTCAATCACTCTCCACGTTTCTTTTTTGAGGCAGAGTCTCTTATTGACCCTTAGCCAACTGATTCTTAACGTACTTTTGAACACGGGTATTTGCTAGCCTTTCTGGTTAAAGTTTAGCTGTGTGCTTCAGGTCCAGATCCCAACAGTCTCTGCCCAACCAGCTCTCCAGTGATTGCATGCCAGCTCTGCATTGCTGTGGTGCATTCAGATGCCAACCCCTCTTCCTCCTGTTCCTCCTCCTCCTCTTCCTCTTCCTCGTTCTATGTATGTATGCAGTACGCACGTGTGCGTGTGTATTCACACATGTGAGCATAAGTGTGTGTGTGGTGTATGTGTGCATGTGGAGACTTGAAGTCGGTGCTGGGTTGTTTTTCTTGATCATTTCCCATTTCATTCACTAAAGCAGGGTCTCTAGCTGAACCCAGAGCTCACTGGTTGATTAGGCTGGTCTGGCTGCCCAGCTTTTCCTGGGGCTAGCCTATCTTTGCTTCATGAGTGCTGCAACAGCAAGCAGCTGCTGAACCTGTACAGCTTTTACATAGGTTCTGAGGATCCAGACTTTGATTCTTATCCTTGTATGGTAAGTGTTTGTGTCCACCAAGGTTCTTTAACAGACCCTTCATCCAGGAGTGCGATCCGTTTCCTTTCCCTTGAATCTGGGCTAGCCTGTGGCTACTTTAGCAAATGACTTATGGGAAAGTGATACGCATAACCACTGAAAATGGCTCATGAGCACCATCCCCAGGCTCTTGAGCTACTACGATAATGGTCTGATGTCATGAGACCACCATGCTTGAGAAGATGCATGCATACCCCACAGGAAGGTGGAGGTGGTATGGATGTTCGCAGTAGAAGTGGTAAGCTTGGCGATAATGGCTGGTGCTGGTCCAGGTGGTAGTGATGGTCGTGGTGGAGCTGATGATATAGGGGAGGTGATGGAGTGGATAGATAACAGTGATGATGGCTGTGGGAGTGATGTAATGGTAGAGGCCATGGTGACGGTGCTACCATGCTTGATATTTCCCATTTCCCGTCGTCACGATGAAGCTACAGCTACAACAAGAGAAGCTTTGTTGGACCTTGCAGCAGAACTTGCCTGTGAGCCAAGCTGTACACTGCCACATCTCAGTCAGAGTCACATGGAGGCAGAAGAATTCAGCCGAGCCCAACCCAAAACGCAAGCCCACAACACCGTGAGCCCCAACAGATGGCTGTCGCTGCAGGCTGCTGAGTGTGGGGTGGCTTGTTAGGTGGCAATTATTGGGACACCTGCTTTCCAGATGTGGAGACAGAACTGGAGTAATGGCTCCTGTCTTCCCTCCGTGGCCACCTCCTTATCCACTTCCAGTGTGCACGTAAGCAAGGGTGAGCATTGGGATGCCAAACAGAACCAACATCAGTGAGGGGCTTGATGGACGAGGCTCCTTCCTCTCTCAGCATCTTATCCCTGACCTCACCAGAGTCAGGAGCATCCCTATAATAGATGCTCCAAATGACAGATGGGTCCCTGAGGGGTACCATGATACATTATGTAGTGACTGAGGGTATTCAAATGACTCAGTTTGAACTGGTTTCCTCCTAGAAGAGATTAAATCCCAAGTAATAGAAAGGTGCATGAGGAGAGATGAAAGACTATCCGCAAGACATCCTCCCAGAGCCTCAGATCAGTGACTGTTTCGACTGGGAAAGCACATGCAGCTTTAGATGTGCAAGAAATGGGGGAAATAAGAGGCTGGAAAGATGGCTCAGTGGGTAAGAACAAGGGCTGCTCTTCCAGAGGATCTGGGTTCAGTTCCTAGCACTTGTACGCCAGCTCACAGTTGTCTGTAACTCTAATTTGAGGAGATCCAACAGTCTTCCAGCCTCCAAAGGTACCAGGCACACATGTATGCACAGACATATACACAGGCAGAATACTCATATACCCAGAATATTTTCTAAATGAGGAAATTAAATTGACCTCTGTGTCTGTTGATTTTTAAAAAGCATTTGAACCAATTGTGCCGTTAATATTTTTAAGCTTTAAGATTTATTTATTTGTATGTATATGTGACTGTGTGCATACATGTGTATAGGAGAGCGCCCCTATGCATGTGCACGGAGGCTACAAAAGGGTGTCTGGAGTCCTGGGCTTTAACATCCCCACCCCCAATTCCTTTTGAGGCAGGATCTTCCTGAACCTGGGGCTTGTCTTTTTTAGCTATGCTAGAAGCCAGCAAGCCTCAGGGATTTTTTGTGTGTCTCCATCCTTCACCCTGTGGAGCTGGGGTTGTAACTGAAGTGTGGGGACCAGGTATGTCAAATGGGTGCTGGGATGTGGTCCTCATAAGTGTACACCGGGGTCTCTTAACTATTGCGTCATCTCCCCAGTCCTCCTACTGTGTGTACGCACGTGTGTGTGCGTGCGTGCGTGCGTGCGTGCGTGCGCATGCGTGTGACAGGATATCTCACTCCTAGGCCCAGGCTGGCCTGTAGTTGCTTTGTAGCTCAGGCTAACCTCAAACTTTGGATCCTTTCGCCTCAGTTTCCCAAGTGCTAGGATTATAGTTTTATAGTTGTAAACCAGCTGCTGCTGCTGCTGCCACCGCTGCCGCCTCTTCTCCTTCTCCTCCTCCTCCTCCTTCTCCTTCTCCTTCTCCTTCTCCTTCTCCTCCTCCTCCTCCTCCTCCTCCTCCTCCTCCTCCTCCTCCTCCTTCTCCTCTTCCTCCTCCTCCTCCTCCTCCTCCTTCTCCTCCTCCTCCTCCTTCTCCTTCTCCTTCTTCCTCTCTCTCTCTCTGACAGGACCTTATTTTGTAGCTGAGGTTAGTTCTCACGTTCACTCTGTAGCCCCAGCACCCTTCCCTCCCCTCCCCCCCAATCCTCCTTCCTGGCTCCGCCTCCTGAGTGCTGGGATTAACAAATGTCCTCTACCATTTCACTAGCTAGTTTTTATTCTTGCTATTTTTTTTAAATCATAAAATGTCACCTTTTCCTATAACAAAGGCTCATAAAATGATGCTCTCCTTGAAATGTGTGTGCAAACTTTGCACTGTTTCCATTCCTTGACTGATTCAGCTTAGGTACATCAAAGCAAGAGTTTACCTAGCAAGTATGAAGCCCTAGGTATGACCCCAGCACTGTGTATACCAGGCACAGTGTGGTGAAATCCCTAACTCTTGTACTCAGGAAGCAGGGCACAATTGGGGCTAGCCTGGGCTACAGATTGAGATTCTTTGAAATAGTTGAAGGTAGTCCACCACCAGGGGTGTGAAACTAGATGTGTTTGAAGAGAGGAGAAATTATCAGACGGGGCTAAGAGAGTGACAAGGCATGGTGTCGTTTCCCAGTCTTTTAACTGGTAAGCCATCACTCCAGCCATTACCCTCTGTAACACATGTATGTGGTATGCATGGCCTCTGTGTGCAGATGCCCGAGGAGGCTGCAAGAGAGTGTTGGAGTCTCTGGTACTGCAGTGACAGGTTGTGAGTCACCTGACATGGTGCTGGGAACTGAAGTCCGGTCCCTTGCAAGAAGAGCAAGTCCTCTCACCTGTCAATCATTTAAAATAAAAAGACATAAAGAATTTGGCTTTCAAGGGATCGGCTGCCTCATCTAGGGGAAGATAGGGTACACTCTCCACTCAGAATAAGCACCCGGCTCCCATAAGGTGAGTGTACGAAGCACAATTTATCTCCAGGTAGATGGAGAGAAAGCAATCATTTAGAGGATTCTGCAGCTGTTTGGGAAGAGAGGCTCCAAGACAGTTTTGATCCATCGATGAGGGCTGCTTAATCTGCTCCCCGAGGTACAGTTTCCCTAAATCTATTAGACTTTTACAGTCTTCCAGGATCTGCAGCCTGGAGATGCTCCATCACCCTGTATTAACTTGACAATGTAATAGACTGACATCTTTTATTTTCACAGGAAGCACTAGCTTTGCCCTTGAAACTCTCAACAAGACTTTCTCATGCTCAGACCCTGACCCTAACCCTGACCCTGACCCTGACCCTAACCCTAACCCTAACCCTAACCCAACCCCTAACCCTAACCCTAACCCTAACCCTAACCCTAACCCAAACCCAAGAGGGGCTCCCCTTCAGAAAGATGCCTCAGCTGGATTGAAGTCTGTAAAAGCTTGGGGTTTGACTGCATTAGAAGAGTTTGGGAGACAGGAGTTGTGAGCAGCTTTGTCTAGAACTGCCCACATGCCCCTAAGGGCCAAGGAACTTGAGACGTGAATTAGCATGGCTTGTAAAGTTCTTTAAATTTTTAAATTACATTGTTTGATTGATTGATTGGTGTGCACCTGTATGTGTGTGTGCATGTATGTGTATACTTGTGTGCCTGTGTACGTGTGTGTGTGTGTGCCCTCACATGCCCGGGGCACATGTGACGAGCAGAAGACAGCTTGGGGAGTTGGATCTTTGCTTCTACCCTACCATTTGAACTCAAGCTATCAGGTTCGGTGGCATGACACCTTTCCCCACTGAGCCATCTCTCCAGTTCCAGAGTTCTCATGACATGAAGGGACTCTGTGCATTGCATCGATTGCTGTGTTTATTCCCCATGGGGTAGAGGCTGTCATTATGTTATAAATGATAAAGCTGATGTTCAGAGAATATAAACAACTCACCCAAGGTCACACAGCTAGTATATGGCACAAATTGGGTTTAGAGTCTGAGTCTCACAGTGTCTAACTCTCTGCATGTGCATATCCAGGTGTATGCACAATATACAAATATGTGTGGATGAAGGTCAGAGCTCAATGTTAGTATCTTCCTCACTCATTACCCATCTTGCTTTTGAAGAGTCTTCACTTTTACTTAGCTCTTGCATACTTGGCTAGACAGGCTGGTCAGGGACCCTTAGTGATTCACTGTTTCAGCAATGTGGTTAAAGGTGAGTGTCCTCCATACTCTTTATGTAAGTTCCAGGGATTTGAACTCAGGTCGTCATGTTTGAGTGGCAGATGCTTTACTCACTGAGCCAACTTCCTGGCTGCCACCACCCCAACCGCCCTTGCTTTTTAGATGATAAGCCCAAGGTTTGGGGAAGTTAGATAACTTAGCCAAGGTCACTCAGGGTTTGGCAGAGCCTGGGCTCAGAGTCAGCCTTTAACCAAGCCGTATTGGCTTTCTTCAAATATGCTCAACCTACAATATGCCCGAGTAAGAAATAGACAATAAGATTTAAAAAACACAATAAATTTAAATGCTGCTCCTGAGAATAGGAAGTCTGTCTGGCTGTTCTCGTCTTGTCTGCCATCCTCTCTGTGACCCTGATCGGCGCCTCTTCACTTGTAAGAGCCATTGGATGAGTGTTTTCTTCCCAGAGCCGTTTCTAGAACACTAGAACACTAGAACACCCCCTGGGGGTGGGGGCAAGGGCAATGTGGCAGGCTTTCTTTCCTCCCCAGGGTACACCATGGGCCTCTAGTAAATAAAACTTAGAAGAGACGGAAATGCTCTCTCCAGACAAGCAGATGTGGAAGGTGGTCCTTCAAGCAAAACAGCCGCCATCTTCATCACAATCAGCTGCGCTGACCCCAGAGCCCATTATTATTGAGCTTGCTGACTGTTGACACCTCTGCAGAGAGAAGGATGTGGGACCTCACCTGAGATTCCAGCTGCTCCTCTAAGCCATTTGTATGCCACTCTGTCCTGATCAAAAGTGCTTGTGTGGCCTTGGAAGGTGCTAGAACAGAGACACTGGGAGGTAAACTGAGGACAGAGGGGGCATCCATCTATGTGGCTATGGGAAGCCATTATCCTTGCTTAGTGGGAACCTTCTAGTGTGAGTACTTTGAGGTCACTGGAATACCTGCTGGGAACCCCTCTGTAAATAAGATCAATAAACTTATTGGTCCTCCAGGGAAACTTTGCTGGCATTGTTCTTTGCTTTCCACTGGGAACTTATAAGAAGGGTGTAGAAGTCACAGGGTAGGTATTCTTACATCAGTGCTTCAACTAGCTGTTTCCATTTAGGAAGCAGCCTTGAGTGTCTCTAGTCTGTTTCCTAGGAAACATCTGGAGGGGCACCTTGGCAGGGTTGAGCTGGTAGCCCCAGAGACCAAAAACCAAGGTGAAAAGTCACTGAAGCCAGCCAGTGACAGATTCAGACTGAATGAAAAGAGATGGAGGAGCCCGTAGTGGGCTCTCCTGCTTCGCCTCCTCTACAAGCCATAAAGACTTTTAATTATTGAAGAATGATCCTCGCATCTGGCCAATGTATCAGCCTCTGGCAAGAATAAAGAGTCCACCGGCCATGAATCCTGCCTGATTACTAATAAGAACGACATTAGGTGACACCATTGCTGAGCAATGCCCTCAGCTGGGCTCCAGCCAAAGCAGACAGTCACAGGGCACGTCACAGAGCACACTGTGTTCTATTAGCTCATGCTTTCAAGGTGGCTCTCAGTGGGGGAGTGTGCTTTCTAAGAATGGATGCTCAGGGTTACAGCAGGATGACATATGGCAAGGATAGCATCTAGAATGTTCCCAAGTATCCTGACTGTTTTAGTTTGGGTTTCATTGCTGTGAAGAGACACCATGACCAAAGCAACACTTATAAAGGACAACATTTAACTGGGGCTTGTTTACAGGTTCAGAGGTTCAGTCCATTATTATCATGGTGGGAAGCATGGCAGCATCCAGGCAGACATGGTGCTGGAGGAGCTGAGAGTTCTACATCTTCATCTGAAGGCAGCTGGGAGGAGACTCTCTTCTGTAGGCAGCTAGGAGGAGGGTCTCTACCACACTGAGCAGGGCTTGAGCACTAGAAGTTCACAAAGTCTGCCTACACAATGACACACTTCCTCCCACAAGGCCACACCTATTCCAACAGGGCCACACCTCCTAACAGTGCCACTTCCTGGGGGCCAAGCTTATTCAAACCACCACAGTGACCTTCCAGGAGAATTCTCACTCCTTCCATTCCACCACTTGCTTCTTGTCGGATATCTGCTGACCCTGGTATCTTACCTGGGTGACTCCAAGCCAGGATGCCTGAGTTCAGATCCCAACAGAACAGCCTGCCAAAATGTGGTTTATCCATACAATCGAACAGTGTTCATGTAAAAGATCAAATGGGGTTCCCTGGATGCTACAACATGACAGAACCCGAACAACATGTCAGAGGAGGCCAGACACAAAGCCAAAGACTGTGACTGATGTGATGGTTGTCAACTGACAGGATTGAGAATCACTGAGGAGGCATACTTCTGAGCATTATGTGAAGGGATTATCTAGACTACGTTAATTGTGGTAGGAAAGCCCACCCTAGCTTTGAGCAGCACTATGCTTTGGGCTGTGGTCCTGAACTGGGTAAAGGGAGAAAGTGAGCTGAGCATGGTATTCATCTGCTTCCTGACAGTGGGTACAGACTGAGAGCTGCCTCATGCTCTGGCTGCTGCACCTCCAGTGCTGTGGACTATATCTCTTTTGACCATAAGTTGAAGAAAACCCTTTTCCTTCCATTTGCTTCTTTTAAAAAACATATTTGTTTGTTTAATATATATGCTCCTGTGTGAGTTTGTTTATGTGCACCACATGCTCAAGAGTGCCCTTGAAGGCCAGAAGAAAGCATAGTATCCCCTGAAGTTGGAGTTACAGGTTGTTCTGGGCTACCATGTGAGTGCTGGGAACTGAACCTGAGTCCTCTGCAAAAGTAGTGAGCTCTCTCCACTGAGCATCTCTCCAGCCCTGTAACTTTCTTCTTGCCAAGCATTTTTGCCTCAGCAACAAGGTAAGTAATGGAGAGAAATACTTTTATATGAAATGTCCAGAATCCAAAAACTAATAGAGAAACAGGAGACAGATTGGTTTTAGACCATGGAGAGTGCTTGTTTGGTGTGCACAAATCTGTGGGATTGAAACACAGTACTACAAATGGATTTTTTAAAAATAGACTGGTGCTTGGCAGGGTCAATAAAAAACCTGTGCAGAGAGGCTCTCTTTAGGGGTGGTGGCCTGTATGACACTGTGAACGGGCTAAATGCCATTGAATGGTCTACTTCAAAATGGCGACTTGAAGGTCCAACTCCTTCGAGTTGTCCTCTGACTTCCACACGTGCACCAGGGCACAGGTGTGCCTAACCACATGGATATGTACTTACTGACAGAGTGAATAAATAAATGTATTTTAAAATAAAATAATAATTTAGAAGAAGTCTAGAAAAATAGTTCAGAGGATGGGAGTTCAGTCCCCAGAACTCACATTTTTTAAAAAAGGCACCGTGTTATACTTTTAGTCCAAGAACTGGGATGCAACCTGGCCAGCCAGCCTAGCCTACTTGGTGAGTTCCAGGCAAATGAGAGGCCTTGTCTCAAACATAAAATGAGTGGCATTCCTGGGAAAAACATTCATGGTTGGCCCCTAGTCTCCACATGCATGTGCTCATACTTGTGAAGGAAGCCACCACATGTTCTGAAAGCTATCACCAGTACAGGAAGTCATCACTAGTACAGGAAGTCATCACCAATGCAGAAAGCCATCCCCAGTAAAGGCAGCCATCACCAGTGCAGGAAGTTATTGCCAGTACTGGAAGTCATTGCCAGTGCAGGAAGCCATCACCAGTGCAGACAGTTATCACCAGTACAGGAAGTCACCAGTGCAGGAAGTCACCAGTGCAGGAAGTCATCACTAGTGCAAGAAGTCACCAGTGCAGGAAATTACCATCAGCGTAGGAAGTCACCAGTACAAGCAGCCATCACCAGTTCAGGAAGTCATTATCAGTGCAGGAAGTCATTGCCAGTGCAGGAAGTAATTGCCAGTGCAGGAAGCCATCACCCATGCAGGAAGTCACCAGCGCAGGAAGCCCATCAGCAGTGCAGGAAGTCATCACCAGTGCAGGAAGCCAGCACCAGTGCAGGAAGCCAGCACCAGTGCAAGAAGCCATCACTTACCCAGAAAGCTCATCATCCCTGCAGCTACCTAGACCTGTATAGAAGCCCCATGAGCTTCCATGGACCCCTGTTAGCTCTGCAGGAGCCCCAATTCCCCCATGGAAAGCCTCTTACCTATGCATAACCCTCTAGGTTGTGCAGAACACACTACCTCTGTAGGAACTGCCTTTCTCTATAGAGACCTTCATCACTGCTTCACTTTTTCTACCATGAAGTGTACAGGTGTTGACATTGTTGGTGTGCATGTATGTGTGTTCATGAGTGTTCATGTTCAGGTGCCTGACATGTGTATAGAGGTTAAAGGTCAACCTTGGGTGTCTTCCTCAGTCTTTACTTGCCTGAGTTGGGGTCTCACAATGAACCTTGAACTTCCCAGTTCGTCTAGGCTGACTGTCCAGAAAGCCTCATGGTTCCTCTTGTCTCCACCTGTCCAGTGCTGCGATTGCAAGTGTACCCCACAGCATATGGCTTTTCATGTGGGTTCTGGTAAACAAACTCAGGGCCTCATGCTTGTGTAGCTAGCACCTTCTCAACTGAGCCATCTTGATATCGACTGTTGTTGCTGCTGCTGCTGTTGTTTTTTCAAGACAAGATCTTTCTGTACAGACATACTATGCTGGAACTTCCTCTGTAGACCAGGCTGGCTTTGAACTCACAGAGATCTGCCTGCCTCTGCCTTCTGAATGCTGTGACTAAAGGCATATGCCACCAGTGCCCGGCCGATACTGACAATTTTTAACCTCCATATTTGCAATCTTTTGACCACCCTCCCAGCTGTTCTTCAGCATGGCAATGTCTTGTCCCATGATTTGAGAGATAAGGACAATAGCCAGAGCCCACTAGAGTCTTTATTTGAAGGAGACAAAGAGCAGGAGCAGGAGTGATATTTAGGGATTCGTGGAGAGAAACAAGTGAGATGAGTAACTCCCACAAGGCCCTGTGCTTTGAGGAGAGATATGTGACTGGTAGGTTCACAGGGCAGCCCTCTGTGTGGGGAGACCTTCTCCAAGAAATGGCCAGGAAAGATGTTCCTTACAATTCAGTGTTTGGGACATAGGTTTCCCATGTTTACAAGTTTGGATGTTGGAGGCTGAGTGCCCCTCTTAAAAATTGGCCGGGACATAGTTCAGTGAACAGGGTGCTTGTTTAGCATGCACCAAACCCTGGGTTCAATCCTCAGCACCACATGAACTAGATATAGTGACTTATAGATGTAATTCCAGCACAGGGGAGGTGGAGTCAGGAGGATTAGAAATTCAAGGTCATCCTTGGTTACATATAGGTATGTAGGATATCCTAGGATACATGTCTGAAGAAGAAGAAGAAGAAGAAGAAGAAGAAGAAGAAGAAGAAGAAGAAGAAGAAGAAGAAGAAGAAGAAGAAGAAGAAG
>JADRCH010000139.1:1726223-1772477 GCA_019843965.1 Rhynchomys soricoides | reverse complement strand
AGAAGAAGAAGAAGAAGAAGAAGAAGAAGAAGAAGAAGAAGAAGAAGCGGAAGCGGAGAAGGAGGAGGAGGAGGAGAGGAGGAGGAGGAAGAAGAAGAGGAGGACGAGGAGGGGAAGAGGAGGAGGAGGGGAGGAGGAGGAGGAGATCAAGAACAACAACAAGAAAAAGAACAAGAAGAACAAGAGAAAGATATATAGACAGACAGACAGAGCGATAAACAGAAATGAGAAGGAGGTAAGAAGGAGAAGAAGAAGAAAAAGCACACAGGTTTCTTTGTGTTACTACAAAGTCTAAGGCAGGGGGAAGAAGAGATGAGACAGATGGAATCTGTGGGGGTCACATCAGAAAACCTCAGGGCCAGAAAGACAGCTCAGAAGTTAAGATCACTGCTCGTGCAGAGAACCCAAGTTTGCTTCTCAGCACCCATGCTGGGTAGCTCCCAACCACCTGTGACTCTAGCTCCAAGGAGATTCAGTAAATGTTTTTGGCCTCCTTGGAGACACACACACACACACACACACACACACACACACACACACTTTTAAATAAAATAAAGATTTAAAAGAATTAGGTTTGGGCTTTTATCTTGGACAAAGTCAGTGTACCTGGATACAGTTGCTTATTCTATGGAGCTAAACACCTAGTGATGCCGGCCTGGGTGTGCATGCATTTGGATAAACCTAAGAGATTTCTCAATACAGCAGAAGCCTTTCGTTGGTCTGTATTGAGCTGGGCACACGCCTCCCCATGTGCTTCACATTGTGTCCCTCTAGTGCAGCCCCTCTCCATCTATCCATTCTATGTGCAGCCCATAGCACATGAATGAGCAGCAGAAAATCATGATCTATCAAACTGTCTATTTCTTCATCCAAGGAAGGGACAAGGTGGCTATTTGGGTGGACAGGAGAGAAACAGACACTGTGTACTTTGAACTTATTCCCTATGCTGGTCAAGACCAGAGGCTTAAAATCAGAAACCAAATGCCAAGGAATAAAGAAATAAAAGTATAAGACATGCCCATGATAAATGCGCTCTCTCTTCCTTTATCTTTACAAGAGCCACGACAGACATTTCTTTTTATCCCGTCCCTTTTATGACTGATGTAGAAACAGCCTAGAGGGGAGAAATGATTTGCTCCAAGTCGGAGAATTGGGAATCAGCAGCTCGAAAGCTTGAGTGTAGGCTCTCAGACAGCTAGGAAGGCTCCTTGCAAATCGTGGTGAAGAAACGTACACTAAACACTATCGTGAACTTTTCCTGGGGCTGGGCATATGGCCCAGTTGGTAGAGTGCTTGCCTGGGATGCATGAAGTCCTGAGTTTGGTCCCCAGCACTGCATAAAACTGAGCTTGGCAGTCACCAGCAACCCTAGCACTCGGTAGATAGAGAGAGAAGAGGGTATGTTCAAAGTCATCCTTGGCTACTTTGGGAATGTACAGGAAGCTTGGGCTACATGGGGCACTGCCTCAAAAGAAATTTTAAATGTTAAGTTGGTGCAAGTGAGATAGGTCAATAGGTCAAGGTGCTTGCTGCCAAACCTGAGAACCTTAGTTCACCAAGGAACCCAAATGGTAGAAGAGAAAAACCAACTCTGGGAAGTTGTTCTTTGACCTTCACACACACACACTCACACACACACTCACACACACACACACTCTCACACACACACACACACACATGCATGCATGCAAGCATGCACCCATGCACATGTGTGTATACATACGCACACACACATGTGCACACAGTAAATAAATACATACAATAAAAGCTTTTTAAAAGATAAGACTAGAATCCCACCACTTTCGAGGTAGAGGCAGGAGGATCAGGGGTTCAAGGCCAGTCTTGGCTACATAATGACTATGAGGATAACCTGGGTTACCTTGTCTCAAAACCCAAAAAAGAAACAAACAGACAACAGGAAACCTACAGTGGTGGGCCAGATGGTTGTCTTAGTTGAGGTTTCTATTGCTGTGATAAAGCAACAGGACCAAAAGTAAGTTAAGGAAGAAAGGGTTTATTTTGCTTACACTTCCACATCATAGTTCATCATCAAAGGAAGTCAGGGTAGAAGCTCAGGGCAGATACCTGGAGCAGAAGTCACGGAGAACTGCTGATTACTGACTTGTTCAGTCTGCTTCTTATATCATCCAGGACCACAGGCCCAGAGGTGACACCAACCTCAGTGAGCTGGGCCCTCACCCATCAATCATTAATCACAGGCCAATCTCGTGGGGGTACGACTCAACTGAGGGTCTCTCTTCTCAAATGACTCTAACTCGTGTCAAGTTGACAAGACTTAGCGGGACAATTGGGGTATCCAAATGACACACCTCTCCGCAAAGAGGCACGTGTGTGCTCACCCTCAACCCCATAGCCCAGGCTAGTCATTCAGGTAAATTAAGGACTCTCAGCCCTGCAGAGAGGCAAAGAACCACACTGAATTAGATGGCACACTTGCAGGATTGTCCCTGGAGGGGCTTCCAGTAACCAGATGACATCCAGTGTGACCATCTCAAAGTATAAACAGGATTATAGAGGAAGCATCTGTGCTCTGCAATGCTACTCTGACTCAACACAAACAAGCCATGCACACGCCCAAATGCTTAGTGACTTTTACAAAGAAGATGTCTGGTGACCGTCTGGGCTGGACATTGATTACAAGAATCCTAGATGTCCCTGAGACTGAGTCCTGTGGGTGGCAGGATGACAGATGTACAATTTTATAATGTCAGTGTGACTTGGCTGTCTTCCTAGGTTTATTCTTCCTTCCTTCCTTCCTTCCTTCCTTCCTTCCTTCCTTCTTTCCTTCCTTTCCTTCTAAAGTTAGTGAGTTGGTTGTCATGACGCCTGTCTCCTGGGAGGAAGTCTCAGGCTGTAGATCAACTCCAAATATGCACCTCTGTTTTATTCAAAGGCCTTGGAACTCACACAGGGCTCTGAACTTCAAAGTTGGCCAGGATTTGATCCTCAAAGGAGAAGAGGCTATCCTATCAAGATGTGCACAGGCCTAAGCATTTGGTTTTTCACATTTTTTTTTTCATTTTTCTTTTTCTTTTTTTTTGTAATCCAGAAAAAGAAAGTTTCATTGGGGGAGCTTAATTAGCAGCAAATGAAAGAAGTCTCAGAACATATGGCTTTGAAGTTTGGCTAAGACTGAAGGCCAACTTACTATCTTATTGTTACTCTTTGTTTGAAAGCCATAGAAAGCCCCTTGGTGGGTCCCTTTCTTAAGGACACTAAAGCTGTGGAGTGTTTGGAAAGGCAAAACATAACCGTGGATTCCTCCTGATCAGAGGCACCACGCGAGCTGCACAGCTGTACAAATATTTTGGTCATCTATCAACATTAAAGGACGACTATACAGTGGACTCCATAATGGCTTTGTTCTTCTTGTTCTTCATATTTACATCTCAGCAAAGCAATAGCACTCTTCTTTGTTTGGGAATCAGACTTTGATACTTAGAGGGTAATTCACTCTGCATTCGTTCTTGTCCTTCGGCAACTGTGTGCTGCCTGCGACTGAACCAATATTTGAAAGCAGTGTTTGCCTGTGTTTATGCTTCCGGGATTCAGAGTGGATGTGGTGGCTAAGGCAGACACAATTTGCAAAAAAGACCTGTTCTCTGAGAGCCAAGGAAAACATGTTTTCAAACTCTTGCTGACATTTGCTTTGAATCTTGTGTAGTGTGTGTGTGTGTGTGTGTGTGTGTGCGCACGCGCATAGGATGCATGAGCGCACATGTACAAATGCACATGGAGAACAGAACACAATCTTGCTTGTCATTGTTACGTGCCGTTCACCTTGTCTTTGACAGAGGTCTCTCTCTTACTGGTTTGGAATGTGCTGCATTGTCTCCCCATCATAAGTACGCACTTGTGCTACCAGACCTAGATTTCCTCAGGTGTGCATTGTGTAGATCAGGCTCAGGTCGTCATGCTTGGAAGGCAAGCATTTCACAAGCTGATGCATCTTCCCAGCCTTCGTTCTGTACCTTCATCGCCTCTTTTTCCTTCCTAACGTTGTGGTTTGCTCTAAAACAGTGTTGTTGGGGACTTGTAGGGTCTTCAGGTAACCCAAGGTTGAGGTTTGCCTGGCAACCAGCCAACCAATTGGTAAACAGTACCAGCTGCTACAGTATGTCTGGAATTATTCAGTCCTGTAGGAGCTTTTTGAGCTGGACAGAATACTGCATATCTCTAAAACACTGGCCATGTCTGTTTTCTCAGCTAACCAGGAGACTGAGGCAGGGGGATTAAAAGTTCAACTTCTATTTGGGCAACAGGATAAGTTTAAGGTCAGTCTGTGCGACTTAGTGATACTATTTCTCAAAATCAATAGTAAAAGGAAGGCTGGGGGCGTGGCTCAGTGGTAGAGCCCCTGCCTAGAATTCCCCAGTGAGGGGCTGAGGGCGTGGCTCAGTGGTAGACCCCTGCCTAGAATCCCTCAGTGAGGGGGTGGGGGTGTGGCTCAGTGGTAGAGCCCCTGCCTAGAATCCCCCAGTGAGGGGCTGAGGGCGTGGCTCAGTGGTAGAGCCCCTGCCTAGAATCTCCCAGTGAGGGGCTGGGGCGTGGCTCAGTGGTAGAGCCCCTGCCTAGAATCCCCCAGGGAGGGGCTGGGGCGTGGCTCAGTGGTAGAGCCCCTTCCTAGAATCCCCCAGTGAGGGGCTGGGGAGTGGCTCAGTGGGGTGTGGCTCAGTGGGGCGTGGCTCAATACATGAGTCCCTAGGTTTCATCCTTAGAACCCATAAAATTGGTTTAGGAGACACACAAACCTTAATCCCAGCCACATCAGAGAGGGAAGCTGAAGGGTCAAGACTCATCAGGCTCATCCTTGGTCTCAGTCAGGTTTCACCTGGGCTACTCTAGACCCTGTCCCAAAAATCAAAACCAAAACCAATAAAACCTCCAACAACAACAACAACAAGGGTCCTTGGGGCTCAGCAGGTAAATGTGCTTGCTATCAAGCATGACATCAGGAGTTCATTTCCCAGGACTCTTGGGTAGAAAGAGAGACCTGAGACCTGACTCCTGCAAGTTGTCCTCTGACTGTCACACAGGAGCTGGGCACATGTGTATCCACCCTTTCTCATCACACGTGTACACACAATGAATAAATACATGGAGTTTCTAAATTTTTAAAAAAGAGAAAGAACACACACATATAAAACCTCCTAAAACTGCCCAAGAGGGGATACAGATAATGTCTACTACCAGACCAGACCTAGAGTGGAGACTGTTACATTCGATCAAGCGGGAAACACAGCATCTGCAATAAATGATGGCTTCAGTCAGGGGACTTTATGGATGTACTTTTTACGTTGTTGACATTCAGGTGCCTGCCATATCCACCAAATGGTTTAGACCAGGTATCTTTTCTAAGCTCTAATAGTTCCTTCTACTTTATAAATGACCAATAAGAAGCATATCTGTGCTCTAAGGGGCTAATCCTTAAATGCCCCCTGAATGCTGGGTCCCAGAGGCTTCTGCCTTCTTTGTAGATGAGCTTTCTCACAAAATACTAAAGCTTTTCTTCCCGCTGAGCCTCAGCCTGCTCTGCTGTTCTGTGCCAGGTTGTGACAGGGCTGTCTTTGAGACCACACCAGCCACTGCTGCATATCTTATGTATATTTTATCGTGAGCTATGCCTCTCCACACAGCCCACATCTGGGCTTCATCTTTCCTGTTGTGATACCCTGCTTCCTTAAAGGGGTTACCAATAATGAAGCCACATGGTCCATTTAGAAATGGAGGCTCAGGGAGACGCTCAGTGAGTAAAGTCAGTGCCAGAGTTCCGTAGCCAGGACCCATCAAAAAGGAGTCGTTTCTGTCATTCCAGGGCTGGGGAAGCAGAACCAGGAGGATCCCTGGAGCTGTGTAGCCAGTTAGTCTAGCAGAATCAAGGTGCTCCAGCTTCAGTGAGATATTGTGTCTCAAAAATAAGGAGAGCAGTTGAGGTAGACTCCTGGCATTGACCTCTGGTTTCCACAGGCACACACATGCACTGGTACCTACAGAGAGAGAGAGAGAGAGACAGAGAGAGACAGAGAGAGAGACAGAGACAGAGACAGACAGAGACAGACAGAGACAGAGAGACAGAGACAGACAGAGAGATGGAGAAAGAGAAATTGGAAATAATATTTTTTCTGTAAATGAGACTGAATTCTTATGCACATTGGTGGCAACCTGGCACATTCTGAAGAGGGCTTTGCTCCCATGGAAGCACCCAGTCCCCTTGCATCCAGCCCCAGGAGAAAAAAAAGAAGAAATGGTGACCTGAGAGGGTGACACAATTACCTTTCCAAAAGCACTGGTTCTAAATCCAACTGCAGTGGCCACACATGTGATCTGGCACTTACTGGGAAACTGAGGCAGGAAGACTGACTCAAATTCAAGGCTAGCCCAGACTTCACAGCAAGACCGTGTCTGTGTGTGTGTGTGTGTGTGTGTGCTCGCAAATGCTCAGGTGGTCAACTTTAGGTAGTGTCTTAGGCAGGGCTCTATAGCTATGAAGAGACACCATGATCAAAGTAACTCTAATGAGAGAAAGCATTTAATTAGAGGCTGGCTTACAGGCTCAGAGGCTTTCTCCATTATCATCATGGTGGAGCATGGTGGCATGCAGACAGGCATGGTGCTGGAGAAGGAGCTGAGAGGTATAGATCCTGGTCCATAGGCAGAGCAAGAATGTGTGAGACACACTCAGCCTGGTGTGGGCCTTTGAAACCTCAAAGCCCACCTTCAGTGATGGCCACACCTCTGAGTTCCTCAAATCTTCTTTCAACTAATGCCTGATTATTCCCTGATAACTGATCATTTAAATATATGAGTCTATGGGGCTTATTCAAACCTCCACAGACATGCTCTCCACGTGTCCCCTTTATGGAAACAGGGTCTCTCAATAGACCTGGAGCTCACTGATCAGTTCAGCTGGCTAACCAGCAAGTCCAAGGGATCCATCCATGTCCATCCATCTGGCACGGGGCTTACAAATATGTACCACCACACCCAGCTTTGTTCTGCATGTATCTATTGTATACATACATGTATGTGAGTATGTGTGTATGCATACATGTGTGTATGTATTTGTATGTCTATGAATCTCTATATGTGTGTCTGTGTGTGTGTGTGTGTGTATGTGTGTCTGTGTATCTATGTGTGTGCATGTAGTAGCCCAAAGCTGACTTCAAGTGTCTTTCGTGATCACCCTTTCCATGTTGTTAGTTGAGGCAGGATTTCTCACTGAACGGAGAGCTTGGGGTCCTGCTAATCTTATGAGCCAGCTTGCTTCTAGCTTCCCCTGCTTCTGATGAGATTCCAGCTGACCATAACATCTGCCCAACTTTTCTGTGGTGTCTTGGGATCCAAGTTCTGGTCCTCACTCTTGCAGAGCAAGCACTTGTGGGGATCCAATCCACCGAACCATTCTCTCTACTTCTCTAAATCCAGCTTATAAAGCAGGCTCTGTTCATAAAACTCAAGCCCTCATCCTGCATGGTGAGCCCTTCACTGATGGAGCTGCCTCTTCAAACCTCCCTTCTAGTTCTTAGAACATGGATGAATGTGTTTATCTCTACAAGAAGTCTTTTGGGTTGTGCACTAGGCACAGGGTAAGGTGTTATCCCATTCAGGAAGGTGTTGCTTCCACCAGTGAGGGATTCATGCATCCATTCAGTTCACATTTATTCACTGAGTGCTTACTGCATTGTTTTAAAGGAGGTAAACAGTGGGCAAATCATGCAAAACTCAATTCATTAATAGAAACAAGCCCCTTGCAAGCAACTGCACCATGTCTCCAATAATGGACTATCACAATGAGGCAAAATTCTTTAAAATGCCTTTCCTATAGCTAGATCTCTGAAGTCTTAACTACTTGAGAGGCTGAGGCAGGAGAATCCCTTCAGGAGTTTGGGTTCAACATAGGCAATACAGGACACATTGTCAGAGAGAGAGAGAGAGAGACAGAGACAGACAGAGACAGAGACAGAGACAGAGAGACAGAGACAGACAGAGACAGAGACAGAGAGATACAGAGAGAGACAGAACGACAGAGAGAGTCGACTTATCTGGAATTACACACACACACACACACACACACACATGAACTCTCATTCAGCAACAAAGACAAAAAAGGCCATTTTCTGATAAATAACAAAGATTTATTTCTAGAAAATAAGAAGAAATTGAACCCAGAAGAAATATATGAAAAATAAGAAATAAGGAATAGCACAGAATTTCATAAAATATACAGTGTAACAAACTACTTCATTTAAGAACCTTTTTTTGGGGGGGGGTACATGATCTCACAATACAATTCAGGCTGATTTCAAACTTGTGGTGCTCCTGCCTCAGTCTCTTGGGTGCTGGGGCCACAGGTGTGAGATAATATTTCTGACCAGAATCTTTTAAAAATTGTATTTAAAATTGATTATAATAATAATAACAACAACAATAACAACAACTACTCTGGGTACAAGCCTAAAATTAAGGAAAACAGTGAAGTATAAAAGGTATGTTTAAAAAGAAAATTTTAAATTTATTTTTATGTTTAAATTAATTTTATGTGTCTACATGTTTTACCTGCGTGTATGCCTATGCACTACATACATGCCTAGTTCTTGAAAAGACCAGAAGAAAACATTCAGTCCCCTAAAACTGGAGTCACAGATGCTGGGAGGCAAACTTAGGTTCTTAGAGAAAGCAGCCAGCACTCTTAACAGCTGAGCCACCTCTCTAGCCCCAAGAAGGAATTTTTTAAGCCGTCTATTTTACTTAAACAAATAAGTCTCTGGCAAGATTAACTTTCAACGTGAAGACAGAAAGGGACGGGAGTAAATAAACGGAGATACAAAGTGTTCTGGGTTCGTTTCTGTTGCTTTGATAAAATATCCTGGAAAAATGGGCAAGTTATTTTAGCTCACAATCCCATTTTACAGTCCATTACAGCAGGGAAGTCAAGACAGGAGCTTGAAGTAACCATTTATATCACATCCACAGTCAAGAGGGAAGAGAAAATGAATGCAGGTGTGCTTAACCTTCAGCTAGATTTCACTATTGAGCAGTCCAGGGCACAAACTTAGGGAATGGTGCCGCCCACTTTCAGCCTGGGTCTTCTAATATCAATTAATGCATTTGAGACAATCCCCTCCCCTCCAGAAATGCCCACCAGCCAACCTGATCTACACAATCTCTCACTGGGACTCTTTTTCCAGGTGATTCTAAATTCTGTCAAGTTGACAATTAAAATTGGCATCACATAGGTTCATGTGGATAATCATTTACATCCACCGTCTTAAACTGTAGCTAACTGAATATTTAGCAATCAAGTCAAAGAGTTTGGGCAGCATTCTCCCAAGCTGCACTGTGAGACATCACTTCAGCCTCGTTTTGAGACACAGACACTCTGTACTGTGGTGCTACCTGGCTCAGGACCAAGACTATTTTGCGCGTTCTAAGCTGCAGCGTTCCTATTGCACATACAAAACATTCCGCGTTTGTCGAATTATCGTGGTTCTCTTTTGAAGAACAAAGACAGTATTTCCCAACCGTCATTCTACAGTGTCAGTTTAGTACATTTGGGGCTATGGGGATGGCTCAGTGGATACAGTGCTCGGGTCCGCAGAACCCACAGAAAAGTGGGATGGGCATGCCATCTCTCGTGTATCCCTTTTATTATCACCAGTAAATGTTTGGTTTGATTTGTATATTTATCTCATACAAATGTGTTAGTTTTCTTTCCCGTTGCTGCGATAAAACACTCTGCAACAAAAGCAACCTAAGGAAATGGAGTTTATTCTTGCTCACAGTTCACGAGCACAATTCCTTGTAGTGCAGGAGTTTGAAGCAGCTGGCCACATCCCAACTGCAGTCAGGAAGCAGAGAGCAATAAATGCGTGCCACCGCTGCTCGGCTACCTTCCTCCACCCACACAATCAGGATTCCAGCCAGGGAATGGCTCTGCCCACAGTAGACAGGTTCCCACCCGAACTAACACAGGATAATCTCCCACCAGCGTGCCCAGAGGCTCATCTGCTAAAGGAATCGAGAACCTGTCAAGTTGTCAGTCAACACAAACTACCATGCCTATCTACATATACAGGATAAAAACGTCTCAGGCGACAAGGGACCTCAAGCGGACAGAGTTTAAGAAGCACTGCTCTAAGCCACGCCGCATCCGTCCATTCAGGAGTTCCACACAGTGGTTAAGATGAATGAAATAGGGCTTCACCGGCCCATGTGGGAAACCCTCCAAAGGAAATCTCTCCCCTGAAAAGCAACACTGATTCAAACTATAAGATACTTTTCACATACAGTTTAAAAGCCAACAAAGCGTCACAGGGCATCTTTCGCGGTTACAGAAAGTACATCGATAGGAAAGGTCTAAAAAGAGGAATGAGAGGGAGGGATGGTAAGCCTGCATGGTGCCCACCCCTGCAAAGAGAGACAGGCAGTGAGGTCGGAAGCAGATCCCTTGAGTTTTCAGTTCTGCTGGTAAGGATGAATCTTGTTCTTTCTGCATTTTGTCAGGGTGGACATTTTCAGGTTGGGGGAGATTGAGATCATATAAAATGCCCACTTGTGGGTAGAGGGACATAGAAAAGTAGCTGGCATGAGAGCGTGAAGATCTGAGTTCATATTCCCCAGCATGCACATTAAAAAGCCAGGTGGGAGAGGGGTACAAAGACAGACTGAAACTAAAACTTAATGGTCAGTCAGTCTAGCCAATCAGTGAGCTCTGGGTTCAGTAAGAGGCCTTGTCAGCATGATGTTGGGCTCTACAGAGCATCCCTGTAGAGATGGCTCTCTGTGGGTAAGAATGCTTGCTATGCACACAAGGATCTTGGTTCAAATTCTCAGTTGGAGGCAGTTGTATGTAAGCTGGAAACCCCAGCCCTGCACAGGGCAGGGAGGAGTTGATTGCCAGGATTTGCTAACCACCAGACTCAGTCCAGGTTGTGGGACAGAGCCTGTCTCAGATAATAAGGCAGAGAGTGATACAGCAGGTGCCCATCATTCTGATCTGGCCTCCAAATGATCATGCACATGCATGCACATGAAGATACATGCACATATATATTCAACACAAACAAACACACATACATATAACAAAATAAATAAATAAGGTAGAAAGCAATTGACAAAGACACTTGACATCGATCTTTGGCTTCCATAGGCACGTGCATAGCCATGTACACAAACCCACACATGTATGGCATTACCTGTGAGTGGCAGCACACACCTGTACTCCTAGGATGGAGAAAGCTAATGCAGGAACATCACAAGTTCTCAGACGGTCTCGGCTAAGTAGTGCCACGCTGCCTCATAAACAAGGTACAACCTATATGGATGTTCTAACTTGGTTTTTTGTTGTTTTTTTTTTAAGACAGGGTCTAACATATTACAGGTTGTCCTCAAACTTGCAATGTAGTGGAGGATGACCTTGGACTCTTGGTTTTCCCGCCTCTGTCTACATTACTGGGATTACAGGTTTCTGCTACCCCATATGATATTATGTGGTATGGGTGATCCAACTCAGGGCTTCAAGCATGCTAGGCCAGCTGAGGTACATGGACAGCCAAGTTGATGAATAATTAACAAACCAAGTACATCCACAATACAGTATAGAATCCAGAAGATTCCTCTCGATGATGCTCCAGCAAAGGAAACTAGTGTTGACAGCCATTATCCTTGGCAGTGTTCAGTGTTTTGAGTGTACCACATGAAAGCATCACACAGAATTCCGTTGCGTTTTCTCCGTGGTGCCTGCCTTTGTTTCCTCAACACGATGTCTGTGAGAATCATATGAAGAAAGATGATCTAGATAACTCATTTATTAGAGAAAAGATCCCATTCTTTAGGCCAGGCTGGCCTGGAGCTCAATAAATGGCTCAGGCTGGGCTCAACCTTACTGCAAACCTCTTGCCTTGGCCTCCTGCTAAGTTCACAGGTGTGAGCCACCACTTCTTCCAGAAAAGCAGTCTTCAGTGTTGATTCCATCCAAAGAGTGAAGCTTTTAGCAACATTTCATTCCTAGTCCCCACCCCCTGCAAAGAAGTCAGGTAGAAGACTCAAAATTGGGGCTGCTCTCTGTGACCACAACTGTTTAGGGAGTGGGTGTCCCACTGACTGTAGGTGAATTGGATGGCATGGCCAAATTCCCTCCCAGTCCTGAATTTCCTCAACATCTCCCCTGCCTCATGCTTGCTTTAAATAAAGTAACAAACCGAGTGTCAGGGGCTTCCAGGGAGCCTCAGAGGAAGATTCCCAACTCAGCTCTCAGACAGCTCACCAGAGGTGTTAAAACAGCAAAGGGACAGCAGGTGTTATTTTTAGACACGTGTCCAAGGTTTGCCTCTTTCAGAGATTTTTGTGCCCATCCCTCATTTTATGGCAGAGTCTCCACCCCCACCCATTATACAGGCAAGCTTAGCACTCCAATTTTGTGCCATTGATAGTATTTTATTATGCCCTTAGTGGGTCCTATTTTATAAAGAAGATGTAGAGCTGATCACAGTGGTACAGATCTGTAATCCAAGCACTGGGGAAAACAGAGGCAGGAGGATTGCTATGAGTTTGAGATCAGACTGAACTTCCAAATTAAGTTTCAAGCCAGCCTGGCCTACAAATTGAGACAGAGTCTCAAAAACACACAAAATGAAAACAAAACAAAACAAACAAACAAAAAACAAAAACAAAAACAAACCTATCTGTGTGTGTGTGTGTGTGACCTTAAACTTACTGTGTAGACAAGAATGACTTCAAAACTTCTATGTCCTCCTATCTTGGCCTTCCAGGCATTGCAGTTACAGGTGTTACAGGTGTATGCCAACATGCCCAGTTTTATGCACTTCTGGGGTTCAAACCCAGGGCTTTGTGCATGCTGAATAAGCGCACTACTCATTAAACTACATTCCTAGCTGCAAGACCACTTTTCAAAGAGAAGTTTTAGGTTCAAAAAAAATTGTCCAAGGATACAGTTTGTATCTTCCTCCTGTCTCCATATATAGCCTCCCTGTGTCAAGATTCCCCACCGGAGTAACACGTGGGTTTCAACTGCTAAGCCTGCATGTACCCATCACTGTTGGCACCGTCATGCACAGTTCACTGACGGGATAGAGCTCACCCTTACTGTACATGCCATTCTGTGATTTGGATAATGGTGTGACACGCAGGGTGGTCTCCATGATGGCATCATACAGAGTAGTCTCGTTGCATTAAAAATCCTCTGTGCAGGCTGGAGAGATGGCTTCATGGTTAAGAGCTCTTGCAAAGGACCTGGGTTCAGTTCCCAGCACCCAGGTCAGGCAGCTCACAAAACCTGCAATTACAGCTCCAAGGAGATCCAAATTTTTAGGCCCTTGAAGTCCACTTCACTCATGTGCACTGATCCACACACTGATGAACACACATATACATAATTTAAAATAATATAAAAATCTGCTGCAGGCTCAGCAGATAAAACACTTGCTGTGCGTATGGGAGGATCAGACTTCAGGTTCCCAGCACCCACCACAGAGATTCTGACGGTCCACCTGTAATCTCATCACCAAGGAGGCAGAGACGGGATCCCTGGCGGGGAGGCAAGCTGGCTGGTTAGACCACCCAAATCTCAAGTTCCAGATGCAAGTGAGAGTCCTGGCCTCCATATAAAGGGTGAAGAATGAACAAGTAAGACAGTTGACATCAACCTCTGGCTTCCACATGTACACCTATACATGAGCATGTGTGTGTGTGCGCGCGCGCGCACACACACACACACACACACACACACACACACACACTGTGCACATTGTCAGTAGTTTTGTAATATCTAGTCCCTGATGTTTTCTTTTCAAAAATGTAGATGCACAGAGAAACAGGAAAACACATGGGATCGTTCAAGGACCAGGCAGGAGAAAGATCATTGCAAGCTGCAGACACGGCTTTAGAAGAAACCAGACCTGCTGTCTCCCTGATCTTGGACCCTCAGCCTTCAAAATGTGAAAAAACCAATGCCCTCCCATTCCTCCCAAAGTTAAGTAACCATTATATAATTACAGGATTGGTGTTTGGGGGTATTTTGTTGTTTTGAGACAAGGTCTCACTATGTAGCCTGGACTGGCCTCGAACTTGCTCTGTAGACCATGCTGGCTACAAATTCACAGGGATCTGTCTAAGCCTCCCAAACGCAGGAATAAAGGCATGTGTGATCACCACACTAGATGTTTGATGTCACCCTACCCCATCCTCGAGTGCAAGCTTCTGTGTTTGAGGTCTTGGTCTACAGTGGTGCTGTTGGAGGGATTGTGGAATCTCTCTTGGAGGAGTAGGTTCTTGTAGGACAGGACATGTTTCTGTTTCTCCCACACATGAGGGGAGGGGTCCCAGCTTTGTGGTCCTGCTGCCACCCACCCGTTCTCTCCCACGATGGATGTCTATCCCCTCAAACCATGAGTCCAAATAAACAAGTTCCCTTCTTAAGCTGCTCATGTCAGATATGTTGTCATAGTAACGAGAACAACATATGGTTATTGGTATGTGACTCTTCCTGGGGAGACATAAAGAAATGTCAATTTACCTCAGATAGAATGGATAAGGACAGACAAAACAAAGTTACTATGGAAACACCAATCAAGAAGGTCCATCTCTAACCACTGCTTTCCCTCTTAGCAGCGATTGGACTCCCAGGGAGGGGAGGGGAGGGGCCGGGAGGAGTATAATTGTGGCCCCTCCCCCTTTGCTCCCGCCCAGCTCTCTGGGGGAACATTAGTAGCTCCAATCTGGACTAGGGAATGGATGCAACCTTAAAAGATAAAATCCGGATATGGCGCATTCACTAGTAATAGCAGCACTTGGAAGGTACAGACAGTAGGATCCCTGGGGTACCAACCTAGACTACTATGAACTCCAAAGGAAGAGAGGGTGAGAGGAGGGAGGAGGGGAGGGAGGGGAGGGCTGGGGATATAGAACACGATGTTCTGTAGTTAGTGTCTATTGTATAGGCATGATAGGCTGAGTTCAGATCCCCAGCACCCACAGAAAAGTCAGATGTAGTAGCAGATGTCTGAAACACCATAGATGGAGAGACAGGCATAAGTGGATCCTGGGGCTCTCTGGATGGGCTGAAATTCCAAGTTCAGCGAGCGACCCTATCTCAGAAGAATAAGTTAGGGAGCAATGGAGGAAGACATCTGATATTTACACTGACATCTGGCTTCTGTGCACGTGTGCACAGGTGAGCACACACGTGAATACCAACCACACACACACACACACACACACACACACTCCATCCAGAGAAGAAGGAAGGACGGAAGGAAGGAGAAAGGAAAGAAGAAAGTCAAAACAAACAAACATCTAGTGTGTGTCACCACAGTTGTTCTGTTGGAAGGTGCCAGTGGTCCAGCCAGTTCCCAAGGAAACAGAGATGCTACAGTCACTAGAGGGATTTATGTCCTAAAAGGTGGAAGCTGCAGACACGTTCTCATAGGGTCTCTCAGCCAGACCGGAAAGAAGGATGCAGAATTCGGTTTCCTGCTGATACTTCCTGTCTGTGTGTTCAGTAGTGACAGATTATACTCCATCTGTCCCCACCTGTGCGGGAGCAGCCAGTTGGACCGCTGTCCCTACCCAGCCACACACGTACCCGCTGGCTGCTCACAATTCTCTTGAGTCTCGGTGACATTAACAAACTGATCACAGTCTGATCCCAGCTCTGAAGATAACAGTCTGGTATGAAGCATCCTTGCCTAGGCTACTCTAAAGCTCAGCCCCATTTGAAATCCAGCACCAGTCGCTTCTGGATGCTCCTGGTCCTCTCCTGCGCAGTGGCAGGAGCGGTCCCTGGTGCTGGGAGGTTAATCAGTTCTGCATAGTCTCTCTGGCTTTCCTGGGAAAAGAGATCATGAAAGATGACCGTCTGAACTTGACAGCCAGAAACACGCGCCCAAGCTTTAGACTTCCATGCCCTATTCTGCCAAGATGGTTTGGTTTTTTTTTTTTTTCCACTGTAAAGGGAAAGGCACTAATTATCCAAAGACTGCAGAAGCTAGAAAGATGCTCCAGGGGAGAACACAATTAATAGTCCTATCTGTGGGAGCAGAACACAGATTTGCAATACTGACCGCCAAGAAGCAAATGTGGTACAGTTCATTCCCGATTCTGTTTGACCGGAGCTGCTCTCAAGGGTAGCATTTAGTCATCCAGTGGTTCCCCTTTTACTTCAGAAGGAAGAAACGAAGGAAGGGAGGGAGGGAAGGGGTGCGGGGAAGGGAGGGCAAGCCGCGGGGTACTGGTGAGATGCTAGCTGAATTATGGAGTGTCCATCTAGGAAAGGGGGAGCAACTTGAGGACTCAGCCAAGGAGAACACTAGAAAACAATAAATTATTTTGGCTGCTGAGAATAAGGGCTTGTTGGTTGGAAAGGCTCAGGATGGAGTGCCTGGGGAGGCAGGGAAGGAGTACAGTAGGGCTTTTTGATTTGGGGCCAGTCTTTTAAAGTTTTTAAAAGACAGCTGGTGCTGTGGCTGCAGCTCCCCTGGGGCCACACAAGGCTGCCCTAGCTTAAGTCTTTGCCACCTGGAATTTGTGGGGGGGAGGGGCGCGGGGGCGCGAGCGTTTCCTGTTCGAACTTGAGCCATTTGTATATTTATTAAAATCCCGGATCTGTGAATGTGTGCCGGCTCAAGGAATTAGCACACCTCCAAATGTCAAAGCACAATAGAGAAAATATACACACACAAACACACGCGCGTGTACACACACACACACACACACACACACACACCATTTCTCTCAACTCTCCCAATCACAGTCTTCTCTGTGGAGTTTTCGCTCAGCTGAAATCCTTGGACACCCAATCTTGTCGAAATCAGTCCTAATTAATACTCTCCCGCTTTCCCACCAACAGGGAAACAATTTACAATTAAGTCAAGCCGTCTCCGTGTAATCAATGTAACACCTTCCATGTGTGTTTTGAAACGTCCTCTCACATTTCATGATTCGTTTGTTTTACACGATGAGTAAACTGCAGACAATTACGACGATAATACGGCTGAGGTGTTTGGTTTTTATCTCTTCGCAGTAAATTGTGGTTGTTCAAGACTTCTCAGTAATGGTCTCCAGCGGGCGCTCTCAATTTCTCCCCATCAACTGGCAATAAATACGATTTTCTATTTTGAAAAAAAAAAAAGAAGAAGAATGTTAGCTTATAATAATTAGATCAACTATTCAACTGGCAATATAATTAAATAATTTCTTGGTAGGCATGACTCAATTAAATTAATTACACTAACACAGATACTCTATGGTACATGCCTCAAAAATGTAATATTAAGTATATTAACTCAGTTTTGTGCCATTTTTTTTCTCTACATAGGCAAAGAGTGCTGTCTGGATAATTAAGCAGGCAATTTTGCCTTTGAAAGATGTTATTGATGGATGCAAGGATTTGGGTCCAGGGATTTTATTAAAAGACACTGCGGTGCTGAGGGTATAACCCAGGTAATAGAGTGCTCACTATCATCCACAATGCCCTGGGATCCATTCCCAGCAGGGCATAAACCAGAAATGGTGGTGAATGTCTGTAATTCCAGCACTCAAGAGATGGAGGCTGGATGATCAGCGGCTCAAGACCATCCTCAGCTACATCAGGAGTTGAGTCCGCCCTGGGCTACACTGAGATCCTAGCTCTAAAGACAACAGCAGCTAAATCTTAAAAAGAGACAGGCTGGAGAAATGGCTTCATGATTAAGGGCACTGGCTGGCCTTCCAGAGGACTTGGACTTGATTCCCAACATCCACAGAGTGGCTCACAAACATCAGTTCCAGGGTATCCCATGCCCTCTTCTGAATTCCTTAGGATCCTTCCACTTGGTACACACACACACACACACACACACACACACACACACACACAGTCCTGGCTAATTTTATGTCAACTCAATATAAACTCAGGTCATCAGAGAGGAGGGAACCTCAATTGAGAAAATGCCTCTATGAGATCAGGTTATAGGCAAGCCTGTGGAACATTTTCTTAATTAGTGGTGGATGTGGGAGGGCCCAGGCCATTGTGAGCTGGTGACCCTGGGTTCTGTAAGAGAGCATGTTGAGCAAGCCATCGGGAGCAAGCCAGTAAGCAGCACCCCTCCATGGGCTCTGCATCAGCTCCTGCCTCCAGGTTCCTACCCTGCAAGAGTTTCTGCCCTCACTGTGTTTGATGAAGAACTGTTATGTGGAACTGTGAGTGAAATTAACCCTTTCCTCCCCAAGTTGCTTTTGGTCATGGTGTTTCATCCCAGCAGTGGAAACCGTAACTAAGACACAAGCAGAGTAGATTCTGAGATTAGACAACACAGCTGGGACGGTTGTCCACGAAGGTCATCTTAGCATCCAGGATCGGTTCCCTTTAGTATTCGTTTCTTGGGAGATGTCCTCAGGTCACCTTGTTGGGAAGAACTCTTGGTCTTATGACAGGGAGACACCCCTGCTAGGCTGTTTGTGAAGGTCTAAAAAAGATTAAGACTTAAAAGAGACATCGCTGTTGGGCTAATCCACCCCCCACTTCTCTAAACCCTAAATAACCTTCTACTTTTTGCTTGTTAGTTTTTTCCTGGATGTGGCTTTAAAAATGCTATTACCCATCTATCTATCTATCTATCTAATGATAGATACAAATATATGCATATGTGTATATATGTAAATGCAATACTAAAGAGGCTCAGCAACTTACATTTATATGTTATGCACACACACACACACACACACACACACACACACACAAAATCAGTGACAAAGAACAAGAGACCATGGATTTGAGAGGGAGTGAGGGGAGATACAGAATGAGGTTAAAGGGAGGGAACAGAAAGGGGAAATGGCATAATTATATTTTAATTTAAAAAGTGTTTCAGGAAAATGGGCACACTGGCAATGGGACTTAAAGGCTCATTCCCAAATTTTCAGCTTTGGAAATATGTAGTGGTGAGCCATCCTCCACAGCAACATGAGTGACTTCTCATTAATTAGGCTAGAAACATGTACAACTAAATGTGGGGACATTAAAACAAATGGCCTTTTAAATTTGTTTGTTTGTTTAACCCTACTGCTCTCTGAATTTTGAATTTCTTGAACCTAATTATGGCAGAGTCATCCTCTTCTGACTTGCACAAGTGCAAAATATGGGGTTTGCCTTTTTTAAAGACTGTGGTGTGTGTGTGAGCGTGTGTGTGTGTGTTATGGGTACACATTCTCACATGTTTGTTATTCAGGGGTATTCATCTGTATATGCTCATGGGGAGGCCAAAAGCCAATGCTGGGTGTCCATCTCTATGGTTCTCCACCTCAGTAATTTGAGACAAGGCCTCTCACTGAACCTGCACTTGGTTAAGTGGGCTGTCCAGCAAACCCGGGAGAGTCCATAGGTCTGTGTTACAGGCCTACCTCCACAGTGCTCAGTTTTGTTTGGTTTGTTTTAAAACTTGATTTCCAGGGGACCTAACTCCGGTCCTCATGATTGAACATTCAGTGCTTTCACATCCTGGGCTATCTCCCAGCCCTCCAGGCTTACCTTTTCCCCAAATCTGTTCTTTCTTTTCAATGTAGCTTTGCAAATATTACCTCATTTGTTTGTGAGCCCAGCATTCACAATATTTGGCAAGGTACTAGAGGGTGGGTAGAGAGCATGTCAGATTTGAGTTAGTCTTTTAACATCATAAGAGGGTCTTGGGAGATGGATGGCTCAGTTGGTGGCGTGGTTGCCTTGTGAGCTCAGCTCCCAGAACCCACATGAAAGCTGGGTAGGCATACTGAGTCCCATCCCCAGAACCCATGTTTTTTAAAAAAGGCCCAGTGTGGCAGTATGTTCTTGTAGTCTCAGTTCTGGGGGTTGGAGACAGACATATCCTTGGAGCTTTCTGGCCAGTCAGCCTAGCCTACTTGATGAGAGTCCTGACCTGTGAGAGACCCTGTCCCAAAAGCGGGTGACAGGGCCAGGAGATGACTTAATGAATAAAGTGGCTTTGTGCAAATGTGAGGACTAGATAGAGTTCAGGTCCCCAGAATTTATGTAAAATCCAGACAAGCATGATACCATGTGTAATCCCAGAGTTTGGGAGGTATAAACGGGGATCTTAGGTTAGCAGGCTACTTAGACTAGGCCAATTGACAAGCTCTTTGGTTTAATTGAGAGACCCTGCCTCAACAAATAAAGTAGAGAGTGATTGAGGAAAACATCTGATGTTAGCCTTGGGCCTCTACATGCACATGCACAGGTGCACACACACACACATATGCATACACGCATACTCACATGTATGTATACATACTTGTTGTATGTGCATGCACACAGATAAAGATGCACACACACATACCCACATACACCAAGCGTGTATACACATATAAACACACACCATAAAAACATACAACGAAGGTAGATGATGTCTAAGGAATGACAGTCACAGTCAGCCTTTGGCCTCTGCATGTACACACACATACCTGCACATATATGTGCAGCTGTACACACACATGAACACACACCATCATAATAGGAATCCAGACAAAGGCAGATCTGGTTATGCAACATTGTAGAATTGTCTCTGACCATCTTCCCCTCTGTCTCTATAAAGTAGAAATCTGTACTGAGTTCTGTGGTCCCTGGCCAGACTTTAGATGCTAGTCTTTTTGGTCAGTGTGCTTTCCGTAGTAGCTCAGAAAAACCAAACAAGACGCCAGAAGGTATCCTCATCCTGCTTTGGGTGCATGGCCCATTTTGAAATGTGATCTTGCCTGATTCTTCGATCCTTATTACTTATGCTTCAAAGCCAGCACAGATGTTCTGTGACTCACGGGAATATCATATTTAGCGTGTTTTCCCCCAGTGAAATGTATTTATTTGGATGACACATACTGCTGTTTAAAAGCCAACTCTGCTTTGCTCTTAAACTCAGCCTCACAGAAGAGAACAGAAGAGAGGAAGAGGCAGAATGAGCTCATTTGAAAGGGCCCTCTGCTTAGAGAGGCCTTTTCAGAACATGCTCCCCGTGAGTTCTCAACGGAGATCAGAACAACAGGCAGACTGATCCCAGGTGACCCAGGGTGGGCACAAGAACTAGAAAGCTGCCTAATGGAACCAGCCTGTCCCCAGTATCTGTGGTTCATAAATATTGCCACAGGGCATAGAGGACCACTGAAGGTGGAGAAGCACTCAGCAGAGAAACGCCATTATTGACCACTTGAGTTGATGTAGCATCTTGGGAGTTGATAGTGGCATTGTGGCTTTCATCCTCTCAGATGGTCAACCTCCAGAAGGTAATGGGACCATTAGCCCTTGAACAAGCCAGATGGTTCCCTCAGATGATAGCGGCTTAACCCTCCACACCCCTCTCCCAACTTATCTGGGCCCAGACTTGGTATATTACACGAGTCTCTCAGAGCTAAGGTTCAGAACGGTCCTTGAATGTAGCAAATTGGAAGGAGGGAATGTGCTCTGGTGGAATTAAATGTTTAAAAGATAAACACATTTTAATTTATATGTCTCTTTGTGTGTCACCATACCTAGTTTTTTTCTCTCACCCGGATTCTGAGGATGACCCCTCAGAATGAAGTCCGAGTGCTCACGAGGCAAGTGCTTTGCCAGCTGAACCGCCTCCCCAGCTCCATGTGGTTCCCATTTTCTTCTTAGTTGTATGTGAACCTTGTAACTTTGCTAAAGCCATGTGCTTTGGGGATGGTTCCCATGGCCACTCCTGATGTGCATCCCCTTGAGCTTGCTCATATTCCCTCTCGCCTCCCTTCTTCCCTCCTGCTTGCACAGCCTAAGATCTTCTTGTTTCCCAGGCATGCTCCTGACTCCTGCCTTTTCATCTGTAAACTCAGTGCTTTCCCAGCTCCTCCCCACAGTAACTCCCCCAGCTCCTTAAAAGAATACTGAATTATCTACTGCTGATCACCATGAACCTTCCTCCATGTTCCTTCCTATAGTGAAGGATCTGCACTGTGCTTTGAGCATTTGCTCCCTGCTTGCTAGTGTGGCTGCCCTCTCTCAAGCCCCATCTAGACACCCAGAAGAACGATGTTACAGGTTAAGAATAAAGTATCTCCCATGAGCTAATATGTTGGATGCTCGGCGTCCAGCTTGTGTTATTCTGGGTAGTTCTGATAACATTGGGAGGAAGGACCTAGCTGGAAGTAACAGATCATTGTGAGTGGGTCCCTTGTCTGCTTCTTGACCTCCACAATGCGAGCTAGCCTGCTTCCCCACAGTCCACTCAAAACAGGCTGAGCCCTCTGAAACCCAGAGCCTAAACTAATCCTTTCTTCTTTTAAGTTCTGTCAGATGTTTTGTTGAGGTGACATAAAAGTAACTGGTAGGTAGGGCAGGCACTTGATTGATGGCCAGTGGATCATGAATAGCAACAGGGAGGAAGGGAAGGGGGACAGCAGCTGTCTCTGCAGAAATGGCCTCAGATAAGGGCACAAGAAGAGGCAGTCTTCAACACAACACTCTTCACAATCTCCTCTCTGCCTATTCACAACCCAGGGTCCTAATGCCTGGTGCCCACTTCCCTATGCAAATCATGGAAATTTGTCTTTCTCATTCATGCATGTTTAGTTTAGGTTTACTGTTCCCCCTCCTCCCTCACTCTTTGTCACAGATCTCCAAGCACCTGCCCCACTACATTCTACCACCCTTAGTGTCCCCACCGCCCCACTCTTATATCACAGGGGATCTATTGCCCTCTCCACTGTCCCTCCCTTAAAGACTTTCCCCCCACATCATGGACTTTGTTCGAGTTTCCTAACTCTTCCCATACTTTCTCCCACCTAAACACACACACAATTAACAATTAGAGGCTGGGATCTACCTCGGATGAATCAGGGAAGTTTATGATTTTTGTTCTGTCCTGGACAGCAAGAGAGATTGGTACAGTTTTCTGTAGGTATAGCGATGGTGGTGGTTATGCAGTTGATAATGTTGTTGTTTATGGTGATGCTGATAGTGATGATGAACAGGATGATGGTATTATAGCAATGATGATGGTGGTGGTGGTGATGGAGGCATTGATGGCGGCACTGATGATGGTTGTCATGACAACAATGGTAAGGATGATGTTCATGATGGTGATATTGATGAACATGATGCTGGTAGCAGGAGGATGGCAGGTGATGACATCGAATACAGTGCTGGGATGATAGTAATGATAGTGATGATGTTGAAGACAGAGGTGGTGGTTAAGGTAGGGAAGTGGTGGTGATGACAGCAGCCAACACTGAAAGGCACTCTTCCTAACTCATTTGGCCTTCAGAATTCCCTTATGGACCAAATGTGAATTTTAAATTATCAGGAAATCCTAATGATGTTGAGGTCCTGGAATGAAATCCAGGGCCCTGTTAGGTAAGTGCTCTGCTTCGGAACTACACCCCAGCCCTCCATTCCCTTTTGTTTTTCCAGAAAGGAACTTGCTATGTATCGAGGCTCAAACTCACAATCCTCCCATTTCTGACTTCAAGGATGGATGACGGGCATACACCTGTCATCCCTTGACATCGTGCCGGGTGCCAAATGTTCTTATGACCCATTTATCAGATGAAGAAAATGAGGCACAGAACTTCTAGATAACTTGCTGAAGATAATTGCACACAGCTGGTAACGGCAGAACTAAGTTTAGATCTGGACGCATTATCTCCAGAGCTACTGTACTCAGTCAGAGCATGAACAATGCAGGTGCTTCAGAATCTTCATGGTAGAACCTAGAGACAAACCAACCTGTATTAACAAGGACTAGCACCATTGTGTTACATGACTCCTACCAGAAATGATGGTGGGCTGGAAGGTGAGGAAAGAGACTCCCAGCAGGCCACACCTTTTCTGAAAAAAGAATCTTGTTCTGGTGAGAAGGTTAAGTCCATGAGATCTTTCATGTAAGCACAAAAACTTGAATTCAATGCCCAGAATCCGCATAAAATACTGGGCATAGTGGTATGGGCTTGTGAGGCCAATGCTAGTGATGTGGTTTTCTGGGGCTCATCAGCCAACCAACTTAGGCTATCTGGTGGATTGAATGAGCATGGCTCCCATAAGCTCACATACTTGAATGCTTGATCCCTAGTTGGTGGAACTGTTTGGGAAGGATTAGGAGGTGTGGCCTTGTTGGAGGTGGTGAATCATGTCACTGGGGGCAGGTTTTAAGATTTCAAAATTCCATACCATTTCCAGGTATCTCCCTTCCTCTCTCCCTCCCTCCCTTCTTCACTCCCTCCGTCTGCTATATGCTTGTAGATCAGGTTGTAAACTTTCAGCTACTGCTTTAGTGCCTTGCCTGCCTGCTGCCATGTTCCCCACTGTGGTGGTCATGGACTGACCCTCTGAAGCTCTAAATCCCACCTCAATAAACTCTTTTTTGTATAAGTTGCTTGGTCACAGTGTCTTGTTATCACAACAATGGAAAAGTAATTAATGGCAGACTAAGTAACTAAGACGGAATAATTGGGATAGCCTCAGGTCCCAGTCATAGGAGCTATCTTGAAACAATAAAGTGGATGACACTTGAGTTATGACACTGAAATTGACTTCTAGCCTCCACATGTACACACACACACACACACAGAAAGAGAGAGACATAGATGCACACACATATACATTATCTGTACATGTATATGTATATACATACACACGTAAGCATACACAATTTTAAAATGTTATCTTACACTGCCAAGAGTAGTGATGCACGCCTTTAACCCCAGCCCTTGGAAGGCAGAGGCAGGTGAATTTCTATGAGTTTGAGGCTAACCTGGTGTATATAGCAAGTTTCAAGCCAACCAAGATTAAATAGAAAGACCCTGTTTTTAAAAGTCTTATGAAAAAAGTGTTATTAGCAAGACTATCTGACAATGCAGATGGGGTGTCTTAAGCCTTGTTTCTAAACACCTTCAAAGCCCAGACACAGTGACCGCACAGGCTCTGGTCTCAGGAATCCTAAGGCTTCATAGAATTCCATCGGAAACTCAGTGGTCCCAGTTTTACGTAGATAATACTGGCTACCACTTTTTTTCCTGCCAGGGACTTTTCTTTTCCGTTTTAATCCTCCCAACTACCTTCAGGGGAGGTGTGATTGCCTTCATTTTATAGTTGAGGAAACAGAGGCTCAGACAAGCTTTGCAGCCAGCCTAAGTTCACATCCTCTAAGCTGGTGGCAGAGCTGGGATTAGAGCCAGCACAGCGTGACTCAGAAAACCCACTCTGTCCCAGATCTATTGCTTGCTCCATGCTCATTGCCCCTGCAAAAGTGAGAGCGGTTGGTTTGTCTTTGTTGGCAGCTCTGACTCATTCACCCGCTCAGACCCAGAGGGCTCCGGAGCCTCCATCAGGTGTCATCTCCCAGGGAAGCGCCTGTGTGGCTGCTCCTGTCCCCCACGCCCCATTCATTACCCTGCTCCTCAGGTTATGTTTTAAGTCCACCAGGCTTCTCTTCATTTCCACTGTTACCAGCTTAAACCAGATGGAAGCCTGGAGCTGACTCATCTGCACTGCATCTCCCCAGGTCCCACTGAGGCACTCTGACAGCCAGGGTCACAGCTGTAGGACAGTATCCTCTCCAGCACAGTGGCCATTTGCATGGACAGGTCCCAGACTCCTGCCAACCAACCATCCCCATATCATCTGCAAGGTCTCTCAGGTGTATGCCATCTGCTCCCAGTGATTTATCTGTGTCCCCCTTCCTTCCCATCTGGCTTATAACATGCTGGGATGGACCATGGTTTGATCTAGTACCTGTCTACTATGGAAGCTATTCATTAGCTCTGGAGACTGAGGCCAGAGGTCTATTCTACCCATTAACCATTTTCTTCTCATCCTTTTTCCTACAGGGACTGGCTGCGAGTCATGCTATCCTTTCCAAAGGTGGAATGACCACCAAGCTGCTGGACTGTGCTTTCCTAGTGGGGTACTGACCTTGTGCTGTGATCAGAAAGGTTTTGCTTTTGACTGAGAGGATCCGTGTTAGAAGCTGGATCTACCACTTACTGCCTGTGCTGCCTGTATGGCTCTTCCCATGCTCCATCAGCATGTGGCATTGAGGATCACCAACCAGATTCCACAGGACCCAGAGAACGGTCCAGGTTGGGCCCAACAGCCCTCTCTTATAAGTTTTCTGTGTGGAGCCTGTGGAGAAAGCCCTTGCTATTCTTAACAACAATCCCATTTTTAAAAATGCCCTCCCCTTCAATATAAAGATTGTGCCTGTAGGCAAGCCTACAGGAGTCCATTTTACTGATTGACAGTTGATTCAGGAGGATCCTGCTCACTGTGAGTGATGCTACCCCTGTCCTGGAACACCTAGGTGCTGAAATAAAGCAGGCTGCGCAAACCAGGAGGAGCAAGCCAGTAAGTGGAACTCCTCCATGGCTTCTGCTCCAGTTCATGCCTCCAGGTTCCTGCTTTGCCATCCCTTGGGCGATGGACCTAAAAGCAGCAAGATGAAATAAACTCTGTCCTCCCTAAGTTGCTTTTGGTCACCGTGTTTTCTCACAGCAATAGAAACCCTAATGAAAAAAGAAGCTATGTTTGAAGCAAGTAAAAATTATGGTAATGGCGAAAAGAATCAGGTATGATAGCACATGCTTGTAATCCCATGGCTCCAGACAGGTGGCTCCTGAGGCTCGCTGAGCAGCTAGCCCCACTGTATCAGCAAATTCCAGGCCAGTGAGATGCCCTGTCTCATAATAAACAAGGCAAACAGCACTCTGGAGGAATGATATCTGGGGTTGACCTCTGTCACACACACACAACACACAAGCACATGCATATGCATACACAATGATGTTTAAATCCAAACCTGATAGTACATCCTCCCCTGTACTTGGGAGGCTGAGATGAGAGAATCATCCATTCAAAGCCAGCATAGTCCATGTGAGCAAGACACCATTTCAAACAAAGAAGGATGCCAATGCATGGAGAATGAAACCCAAAATGTTGAGAGGTCTGGGGATGTATTTCAGTTGGAAGATTGCTTGCTTGGTGTGCCCAAACCCTTAGATTCCATCCTTAGTACCACGTTAGCTAGACATGGCGGCGCATGCTTATAATCCTAGCCCTTGGGAAATGGGGTTTCAAGGCTATCCTCAGCTACATCGTGGGTTTGAGGCCAGCATGAGATACAGGAAATCCTCTCAAAAATAAGGACGTGTTAGGACTGCAAAGATGGTTCAGAGCACTTACTGCTCTTGCAGAGGACCTGGGCTTAATTCCCAGAACCCGCATGGCAGCTCACAACTGTCTGTAGTTTGGGGAGATTTGATGCCCTCTTCTGGCCTCTAAGGGTACTGCACACATGTAGAAGGTATACATACATACAGGCAAACCCACTCTTACACATAAATTACAAATTTAAAAGTTTTTTTTTTTTTAAACATAAGGACATGGAGAAAGATAGTCACAGAGATTAAGTCAGACAGTTGTCATTCCTCAATGGCACTTCTGTGCTCTACATTCTTGCCATTCCAGTTCCACACGCCAACAACCCTTTCGGTTTTGCCTCAGTTCGTGGGACTTGCTGTCCTGCTGATAGTCACCAAAGTCCAAAATCAATCTAGCCCCTTCCCCTGCTGTGAAGCTTCCTGGTGAGTCCCAGGAAGTTTTTTGACTTTGGTATCATTGAAAGATTCTTTCTCACTGGTTAAGAGTCTCTTGCAAACTACACGATAAAGCCTCAGCAGCCCTACTGTGTCTCACCGTGTTTCACAGGAGTCTCTATTTCTGTCTGAATAACATGTTTTATTTTGTTTTGTTTCCTTTTAGTGATCTGAATTCTAAAAGTACCATCCTACTGCATGCCTCCACAAAAGAGCCAACAGCCACCTTTTTGAAATGAAAGTCTGTTGAGGCAATTGATAGTCCTACTGGGTGCCAACATTCAATATTGGCACTGGGAATATGCTGTAAATAAGACAAGGCCCTTGGCTCCATTTTCATTTCCAGAGAGACACAGATGAGTGAGCAAGCAAGTGAGCGCTCAGCAAAACTTCCGGAGGCAGTCAGTCTCAGGGGACTCAACAGAAAATGAGAGGCTGGATATCCCTGCAAACCAGGTGGGTACTCCTGTAGTCTAGTTGGGTACCCCTGCAGATCAGGTGTGCACCCCTGCAGACCAGGTGGTCACAGCTGATTCTGGAGACCTTTCTGTACAGGTGACCTTCTGATCTGCTCATTTTGCATGGCTTTCTCTTCTCAGTTGGAATGTTGCAAGCATGTGCTTGTCAATATAGTTGGTGGGAAGGCTAAGCGTGCATATGTGCACCGAGGACGAACATCAACCTCAAGGGCCATCGCTTAGGCTCTGTCCACCTCACCTTTGCAATTATTTATTTGTTTTTGTTTTTGTTTTTTAAAGATTTATTTACTTTTATGTGTTTTGAGTGTTTACTTGCCAGCATGTAAGTACACCACATATATGCCTGGTACCTGTGAAGGTCAGAAGCCAGTGTCAAAGCTCCTGGAACTGGAGTTATAGGTAGTTGTGAGTCATCATGGGGTAAGCAAACCCAGGTCCTCGCAGTATCAGTAAACATTCTTAACTGCTGAGCCATCAGGCTAGTGAGCCCCAGACACCCACATACCCCCCCCACACACACACTGCATCACTGGGATTCAAGTGTGCTGCTATGCCCAACACTTCACACGGGTGCTGGGGACCTGAACTTGAGCCCACATGCTGGTGCGATAGGCACTTTACCAAATGAGACTTCTTCCCCAGTCCTTGGTTTTTGCCAATTTTTAAAAGTCTGTAATTCAGTAAACTATGGTCAGTAATACCTACTTATAGGTTGATCACATATCACACATATCTCAAGCCTCACTCAAGTGAGCTTCCCCCTGTGAAGTCAGTCATTTACAGTGACCTTACTAGCTGTAAGCACTCTGAAGCCATTTTTGTTATCATCTCTTTTTAACCCAGACCAGGGTTCAAACTCCACTGCCGTTGTAGAATTCAGCCATACCACCCATCCCACATAGAAATCTGCCCTTTACAACACCCTGTGATAGACAGAGGCCACACCCCCGTGCCACATCCTTGTCAGTCTTTAACCTGATTCTAAGAGAAGGCAATCAGCCAAGAAAAAGAGATATTCATGGACAGATGGCCCTAGTCTCTTAAAAACAAGCAAAAAAACAGAGTACAGCCTTTCTATCTAAAGACAGTGCAGCTAAGCACTAAGACAGACTTGGATTGGACCCTAGTACATGTATGACAAAACACTCAGGAGACAAATGGGGGCTATATGGGTTTCGTGTTAATTTGTTTTTTAGTGGTACTGGGAATAAAACCCAGGGCCTTGTCTGTTCTCAGAAGCATTCCATTACTGAGAATGGCCCCAGACCTTCACTGGAGGATTCTAGGCAGGGGCTCTACTACTGAGCCACACCCCAGCCCCTCACTGGGGGGTTCTAGGCAGGGGCTCTACCACTGAGCCACACCCCCAGCCCCTCACTGGGGGATTCTAGGCAGGGGCTCTACCACTGAGCCACATCCCAGCCCCTCACTTGGGGCTTCTAGGCAGGAGCTCTCCCACTGAGCCACGCCCCCAGCCCCTCCCTGGGGGATTCTAGGCAGGGGCTCTACCACTGAGCCACGCCCCCAGCCCCTCACTGGGGGATTCTAGGCAGGGGCTCTCCCACTGAGCCACGCCCCCAGATCCATGTTAATTCTTGCAGGTGCTACAGTAGTGCCATACCTATTATCAATAAAACATGAATAGTAATACTTCTGTAAGAAATAGGGGAAGAGGAGGGAGGAGAGAGCAGGGAGAGTTGTCAGCTCTCGTGCATTGGCACTGGGAAGAAGTATGTATATTCTACTTACACTTTCTAGAATATACACGTTCAACTTTCTAGAAATTTGAAAACAAATTTCTTTAAAAGCCATTAACTTTGAAAGCCACTTGGCTCCTATTTCCTCTTCCATCTGTTTTTGCCTAGCTATGACCACGTCGTATTAACAAATTATTTCCGTTAGTACCAAGATTCGTGTGTCCACTTTGATGATAGCAATTGTGATCATTAATATTGATTGTGAATTTGACAGGATCTAGAATCTCCTAGGAAACATGCCTCTGTGCATGCCTGTGAGGGAGTTTCTAGGTTAGGTTAATTTAAATGGTAAAACACGCCCATTTCATGGTTTGAGGTCTTGAACTACATAAAAGGAGTGGGAGAGCTGAGCACCAGCATCCATCTCTCTCTTCTTCCTGACTGTGGATACAATGTGACCAGCTGTCTCATACACCTGCTGCCATGCCTTACCCTCCCCCCAGCCCCCTAACCCCAGCCATGATGGACTGTGCACCCTTAGACTGTGAGCCAGAAGAAACCTTTCCTCCCTTAAGTTACTTTTGTGGGTATTTTTGCCACACGAATGAGAAAATTAACTAGGACTCCAGCCAAGGCTATCCCATGCTGGCATTGTGAGTGATGAATTGTAGCAGGACATTTTTATTGCATGAGGTAGAGCATCTGCTGCTGGGCTCCTAGTTCATGCTCTCTTTAAGAATATCCAGATGCCCAGCTGCTCTTGGCATCCTCTCTCTCCACCCAGGCTTCCCACATCAATCTACCTATCTCTCTTCTCTCTTCTCTTGTGCAATCTCTGGCTTAGTATTCTGTCTCCTCACCTGCCTTATCTCCTCACCCAGTCTCCCAGGCTGGGATATATAACCTAGTTTATGCTGATTTGTCTACTCTCTGCTCACCAGATGCCTGACTGGACAGTCAAGTTCTGCCTATTCCAATCTCTTGTTTAAGTCTATAGGACTTCCCTTCTGGCTTCTTAGCAGGAGCTTCATTAATCTTGATTGCATACTGAATCCACACATACATGTAACCATCCTGGCCAGAGTGGAAGATGCTTTAAGTGGTTCTCACCCTTCCTAATGCTGCGACCCTTTAATACAGCTCCTCATGTTGAGGTGATCCCAAGCATAAAATTGTTTTTGTTGCTACTTCATAGCTATAATTTTGCGGCTGTTAGAAATTGTAATGTAAATATCCATGTTTTCTGATGGTCTTAGGTGACCCTGTAAATGGGTCATTGAAACCCAAAGGGATCATGACCTGCAGATTGAGGACCACTGCTCTAGGTGCCTGTATCCTTCCCTTCAGCTTTAGACAATTGAAACGATGAATCCCTGGGAATCTTATGCTGGGAGAAGAAATAGGCAGAAACCTAATACCAACCTAATAAGGAGTTTGTCCCCCAGGATAATACTTGACTACTCTTCCTACATCTTTTCTGATCACCTTGCCAGAGACTAGAAGCCGAGACAATGATGAGTCAGTGATGGGCAAGACTGCCCCTTGACCAGGACTGCTTAGCTGTGCATACTTCTTGCCCACGATTTAAATCCAAGCCTCATATCAAGACCTCAGAGATGAACTTGGGAGTTTTGGACCATTTTATCTGTCCCTGTTTCCAATGTGGCCACCTTAAATACATATCTTTACACTATCACATTTCTCTTTAACTGATCTATTGAGTACAAGTGCTTGACCCAGCTTCTTAGCATTTCTAGGGCCCAGGCTTTAGTTCTAAAACTTTGATAACATATTGGTTTTCTCTCATTTTTCTTTTAAATTTGGAAAATTGTTAACAAGTTAGGAGTGGCTTTGAACACCTTTAATGGCAACTTTGGAGAAGCTGAAGCAAGAGGATGGCAGGGGCAGCCTGGGCTATATAGTGAGTTCCAGACTTTGTCTCAAAAGCAAAATTACTGTAGGTCTAGAGAGATGGCTCAGTGGTCAAGAACACCTGTTGCTCTTGCAAAGGGGACCTGGGTTTGGTTCCAGGATTCACACAATGGCTTACATCTATCACAACTCTGATTCCAGGAGGAGCCAATACCTTTTTCTGTCCCCTTCAGACACCAACCATGAACGTGGTAAACATACACACATACACAAAACACACTCATCACGTAAGATAAATAAAGAAAAAATTCTTCTAATTAAAACAATTCTTACCTGCAATCATTTAACAACCGTGATAACTAGTGTGTGTGCATATGTGTGTGTGTGCATATGTGTGTGTGTGTGTGTGTGTGTGTGTGTGTGTGTGTACATGTATATTTATGTGTGTGGAGGCCAGATGCCAAGCTCAGGTGTCATCTGGCACCATCTACCCTGTTTTGAGACAAGGTATCTCACTGGCTTGAAGCTCACCAACTAGGCTAGGCTATCTGGTGAGAAAGCCCTAGGGATCCTCCTATCTCCATCTTCCTATTGTTGGGATTTTAAGTTTACAGTACTATGTCTAGCTCTTTTCCATGAATTCCAAGGGTTGAATTCATGTCCTCATGATTGTAAGGCAAGCTCTTTATGGACTAAGCTAGCTCCCTAGCCCATACATGAAAGATCTTTTAAAACTCTTATATGTAAGCCTTATTGAGTTGAGACAGCAGACAAATGACTTGTGTTGGAATTCGTTCTTTCTAATGCATGTGTTCCCCTAGGTTGTAAGTTCTTAGAGGACTGGGACTTACTCTTTTCTTTTTCTCTGGCCCTTAGCTGTATCTGATTCACTGCAGACAGACAATATGTGTTCACTGAATAAAAGAAACATAGCTGATGTTATAACCCCAGCCCCTTGTTAATTGGACCATCATTCAAAAGGAACAAGCCCATTTCCCAGGAGACGTCAGATGGTTAACAATTCATACAGACCTTCTTGGCCTCCTAAGCCCTCAATGTCATTGTTATGCAAGGATGTGTCTATGGGCCCCATTCTTGCTCAGAGCAGCAGGAGGAACTGGGGAAATTCAATGGCACCTTCATTCCTTGAGCTACTCCTGGTTCAGCCCTTTTTCTTTTACTGATCCACTTTTTGAGACAGGGTCTCACATAGTTCAGGCTAACTGTGAAGCCCATCCCTGACCCCTATAGCTGAGGATGACCTTGAACTCTTCATTTTTCTGCTTCCACATCTAAGGAACTGAACTCTCAGCATCTTGGGTGAAGGATGGCCCATGGATAGTGACAATCCAGCAAAACAGAGGGGAAAAGTAGTAGAGCAAGAATAAAGATGAAAACATGAACCAGGAGGTCATTACTGAAATTATCTAGAAAGTTCTTGGGTTAAGAAATTTACAAGAACAGCATTATTTGTGGGACAGTCACAAAACATTTTAGCCAAGACGTTAACCCTCCAAACACACTATATTTAGAGAGAAGGAAATCAAGGCTTACTTGAGGAGAGACACAGGTTGTGGATCCACAGCTAGGTGATTGCTGAACTGGGACCCTGTCTGGAGCTTCCCTGTTGGGTATCCTGATGGTCTTGAAGCAGGAGAATAGAAGACTATGGAGGGGCTCTGCAGATTAATAGATGAAAGGCCATAACAGTGGAAAAACTGGGAACTCTTAATCTACCTGAACTGCACTAAGCCAAGGGAGCATGCTCAGTCTAAGAATTTGTTATGGGTTGATATAAGGTCATTGCATCCCTCATTCCAATTCCCTTTTCTTTTTTGAGCCAAGACACAAAGGATGAACATGGAACATTTCTGGGCTCTGCTGTATGTCTTCTTAGCACACCACCTCATTCCCTGTAACCATCCATGTGTCTCCGCAATTCATTGCAATGAATCTGGAACCCTAATGTCTGCCTTGCAGACTGAGATCAGCACTAGTAACAGTTGGGAGAGTTGGAATGCTAGTTCTCATGATGAATTGCCATTGGATTCTTTGCACCTTCAATTCTGACTCAATTGGCCAAGGGTAACTCTTAAACTTCCTGGAGGGACACCAACAATGGCCACACTGTGATAATCATGTCTTCTTGATTTTTACTTTTCATGTTTTGACACCAGAATGCCTTGCTGGTCCTAGAGTATCTGTATTCCACACCTAAACTTATTGAACTCCTAGTGATATGTTTTGTAGCTGTTGTCTTCAGACTGAAGCATTACCTTGGGTGTAGGGGTGAGGAAATAATTAAGCCTTTGAGTCTCATGAAACTGACCAGACATTTACAAGACTCACAGAGCCCTTCCCCGAGTGTATATGAGCAAATAAATGGCTGAGGCAGAAGGAGACTTTCCAGTGGTATAGCTGCCTGCAAGTTGTTTGGAGAGCTCCAAGGATAAACCTTTTCTTAGTTGTTACCCATGCTATGGTGGGATTTTTGTTGATGCAGCTGCCCACGTCACTCCTCACTCTCCTATAAGGAGCCCCTTACCTATGCTTCTGTAGAGAATCCCTTACTCATGCTGCTGTGAGAAACCCTTCATCCATGTTCTTTCAAGTAACAAACCCCAGTGAACTCACTGCTTCAATATGTAAGACTTAAATGGAATCAGTTTTTTGATCTGATGTCAAATGCCCATTCCAGGGGTGAGGTGATGTTTGCTCATGTCTCCTCAGGAAAAGTCACTTGGTTCAATTGGGAGTAGTCTTTATAAATACAAACCAACCTATCCAAAACCCAGACTCCCAGAGGCGTCCTTTTGGAGTCTGGACCACCATCTGTCTGCCCTGCTATCCCTCCATCCCTGAGTGACAGGCCATTGACTAACAGGTCCTGTGTTACCAGAATGTGAGGTGACTCTAGCCAACCAATGTGTCCTGTCCATATTTCCCTTTCTCTTCTGCTGCCAGAATGTTTCCTTTTCTGGACCTCATGGAATACAATATTCCCTCCCCTTGAGAACTGGCTACAAAAACTTCCCAGTAGTAGTTATCATCTGAGCTACTGGCTTTACCACAGCTACCTACAATAATGCCTTTAAAAATGTGTTCATGAGAATGGACTTGGGGAACCAAAAACTGGCTTTTATAGAATTCTGGGGGTTGGGACCACTCTATTGGTTGACTTCTTTTACCACTTCCTTTCAGAGTGCTTTTTGTTCTATCCCATATATATGTTGGGCTTATTATTATTATTATTATTATTATTATTATTATACTAATATTATTATTTTTAATTTTTTTACAGTCCAGTCATTATCTCCCTCCCATTCTGCCCTCCAACAGTTCCTCATCCTGTTTCTCCTCCCCCAGTCACCAAGAGGATGTCCTCACACTCCACACCCTCCAGGCCTCCCCATTCCCAGGGGCCTCAAGTCTCTCAAGAGTTAAGTGTGTCTTATATAGAGGCCAGACCAGGCAGTCCTCTGCTGTATATGTGTCGGGGGCCTTGGGACAGCTGGTGTATACTCTCTGGTTGGTGGCGCAGTGTCTGAGAGATCTCGAGGGTCCAGGTTTGTTGAGACTGCTGGTCTTCTGATGGGGTTGCTCTCTTCCTCAACTTTCCAGCCCTTCCCTAATTCTACTACAGACCATTGTTTGGGTGTAAGTATCTGCTTCTGTCTCAGTCAGCTGCTTGTTGGGCCTCTTCTTAAACATTTATTTATTTTTATTTATAATTATGCATATTTATGATATTTTGGCAGTGAATATGGTTGCCTCTTCTTCTTGTTTGAAGACCCTGCCTGAGGCCAAATGCAAAAATTTTGGACTAATTGTGTTGGCAAAGGAGATTTCAAGACAACCTAGTATTGACTCTATCGTGTGGTTATTAGTAATCATTCTTATGTAGGTCTACAGTTGAAACGGAGCAATCAAGACAAAAAAAGAAAGAAAGAAAGAAAGAATGAAAGAAAATACAAAATGTAATTTGAGGAGTTAAAGAAAACAAGAACATTTAATGTTGGAGCCAAGTCTCGTGTTCAAAGAGATAGGAAGTTTAAAGAAAGGTCTGTGAAGAAATGGAATACAGGGAGGGATGCCCTGGGGTAAGACTCCACCCAGCTAATCCCACAACTCCTGGAAAGAAGCACAAGGAATCATCCATTCCTAAAGAGCAATGACAAGTCAAAGCTGATGCGAATGTAATTCAAAGTGTGGGCCAAGTCCCATCTCAAGCAGGAATCAGAACTTAGCCTCAACCATTTGGTTCTAGCTTTAGAGTTATGAAGAACAGAGAAGTAAAGGGGTTATGCCATCTTCTTCCACAGTTAAAGGAATATTAATAAGACCAGACATGTGACAGGGGAATCCCTTCATGAAGGCCAAGTTATGAGAGTGAATCCTGGATTGTATTGGAGACCTCTAGATGTTGGAGATGCCAGAGCTGTGGGATAGCTGCCAAGGAGAGCAGTAGGCAATGAGTGGAACTAACCCAAATGAAAGAGATGTGTTGTAGTCAGCAACTCTGGGAGGGTGGAGCCAACAAAGCCCTTTGACATCAGGCTTGGAGCTAGAGGATTCCCTGCTGTGTTTTGGTCTTGCTTTGGATCAATAATTTCTTCACTCTGCCCATTTTCCTCCCTTTTGGAATGGTGATTTTTATTCTTTGTCAGTACATGTTGGAAATATATGGTTTGCCTTTTTGATTTTACAGAGGTTATAATTAAGAGATCGTCTTGTGTCTCAAAAGAAACTTTGTGTTTTTAAGCTTTGTTAAGACTCTGAAAGACTATGGGGAATTTTAAAGTTGGTCTGAGTGCATTCTGTACCATGGTATAGCTATGAGCCCATGGGGGCCAGGTAGTAGAATGTGGTGGTTTGAATGAGAACTGCTGCCATAGACTCATATGTTTGAATGTTTGGTCATCAGTTGGTGGAACTGTTTGGGAAGGATTAGGAGGTGTGGTCTTGTTAGAAGAGGTGGGTCACTAGGGGTGGGGTTGAAGTTTAAAAAGCCCATGTCATCCTTTCTCTCTCTCTCTCTCTCTTTCTCTCTCTCTCTCTCTCTCTCTCTCTCTCTCTCTCTCTCTCTCTGCCTTCTGCTTGTGATTCAGATGTAAGTTTTCAAGAGCCATGCCTGCCTGCCTGTTGCTATGCCCCTCACCATGATGATTATGATTTCTAATCCTCTGGAGCTACAAGGCTCCAAATTAAATGCTTTCTTTTATAAATTGCCTTGGTCATGGTATAATCATGGCAATAAAAAGGTAACTAAGACAATCCATTTTGACAGAATATTGTACATGGTGCAAATGTTTTGGCAAAAGAGAATGTAAGAGGGAAGGTTTCCTTAGGCCTCTTTGGTCCTCTTTATACCAACGAAGACACCGTGTTCCTTTAGAATATCCCCTCTAAGAGCCAAGGACACTGGGGAAGATGAACCTACTGGGGACACTGTCCAGTCAGCAAGGACCCTGAGAACAGACAAGTAGATGCCACCTCTGTTCTAGAGAAGATGGTGACTCAGAATAAATAGCATAATCATCCACCTCCAAAAGGAAGCATCATTAATTATTTGGGAACAGGAAAGTCAGGCCTAGTGAAAGCTCTCCTAGTAAGTGAACCAGATCCCTGGTCAGGAGCTCACCCATGGAAAGAATATGGTAGATATTCAAAGATCTGCACCAAAGTCCACTTTTCAACCTTCGGTTAGAATAGCTGGAGGAGGGCAGCGTGGGCTGATGAAATGGCTAAGTAAATGGATACTGAAACAGGATGGAAAGGGGGGCTGTTCTGGTCAGGGCTGAGCTCGCTGCAGGGAGCAGAGACAGCCGCTGGAAATGGTCCCCACTGACGCTTTTGCAAGCACTCCGAAAAAAAAATGTGCCCAGTGAGGTCCATGTTGTAGCACGTGACCTTGGACCTTCCTGGGTGGTAGAAGGCCAGACCAATGGAGATGGACGTCAGAGGTCTACAGGGCTGAGTGACTGGGCAAGAAACTGGAAAATGAGCTGCTTCGGGGCAAACCCTGACAATGCTTCCTGGGGGAAAATCATCTGTGAACCAAGGACAGATAGAAGAATTGCGTGCTACAGCTGGAACACATCAGCCCAGAACGGCCATCAAATGACATAGCTCATTATCCCTCTGATTTCTGAGATGCCTTGCCTTCCACAGCCTTCTTGCTACCCTGTATCCTTTCCTGGGACTTTCCTGGCCCTTGTTTGTAACTTCGCTTGACTATTATCCTGCTCTCCGCTGTGATCACTGCTGCCTCATGAATTGCCTGTGTTGTTTAACTCCCGATCCAAAGGCCTCCTTCCTCAACCATGCCCCCACCCGTGGCTGCTCAGTGTTAATCATGCCAGTTCTTTGTTCAGACCTCTGTGGAGCATGCCAACTTGATCTGTTTGATGCTTGCACTGTGCACTGTGGGTTCCTTGAATGGGTGAGATGTTAGGGCTGAGGGCGGGGCGGGGAGTGGCTTAGTGGGTAAGAGTGCTTGCTGGGAAAGCCTGAGGACCAGGGTTAGAATCCCGAGCATCCACAAAGAAAAGCCTGGTGTGGTTCCAGGTGCCTATGATCCCAGTACTGTGGGAAACAGAGGAAGGAGCTCGATGGCTGTCAGCCTAAACCTCCAGGTTCACTGAGAAACCTTGTCTGGAGGAAAGAAAGCAGCGAGTTACAGAGGAGACCCAAGACCTTCTTCTGGCCTCTGCTTGGGCACAGATGTGTGCACCTGCGCACAAGTGCACATCTACTTCACAAACAGCCAGGCTCTCAACACATGGCTACAACGACAGGCTGCTGCAGGGCCGGCCAGCCATCTCTGTCCAATACATCATAGTGACCTAGCTTTAGCCAAAGGACCACCACTGCGGGCTCCTCTCGAGCATAAAGGCAGCAAGGAAGTAGCCATGAGGCTCTTCTCACTCACATGCATTTCTATTAAACTCTGTCTCCCAGCTTGGGCCTCTCACCGGGAGACACAGATTTATGGAAATGGTTCAGGCTTGGAAATACAAATAGTTTCAAAAATGACTCAGGCAACTTCATGGGTGAGAGACCCATAATGGCTTATTCTGGCCAACCAGAATGTTCTGTTGTACATTTCTTGCTTTTCTGTCTGACATCAGGATAAATAACTGTTTTGGACTCGATGGTGTTTTAGACCCCTTCTGGCTTTCAATTGTTGTGTTTCTCTGTGTTCCTGTTGAATGATCTGTGGTGCCACTGTCATTCTCAGAGTGAGACCACCCCGGCTAGAGGCAGTCTCAGCTGTGGTGCTCTCTGAGAGTATGAGGAAGGGAGGGTGGGGTGGAAGGAGGGCTGGGGAGAGGTAACAGCACTGAAAATAGCATTGCCAAGAGCTCAGCCTTATCTGGGGAAATGGGTGCCGGCATTGCCCCCCACACTGAAGCATAGCGCTATGGCGGGTTGGTTCTAATGTTAAATACTGGTTTCTCAAGATGTGGTTGCTTCCTGATGAGCAGAACCTCACATACACAAAATGATGCCATATGAACCTTCTCCCCAGTTTAACTGGTCAATAAAAGGCTAGAACCCATGATTGAGCAGTGGAGGGGAAAAGGTGGGACATGAGGTTCCAGTAAAGGGATCACCAGTAGAGGGGAAGACGAGGAGGAAGATGGAGGTGGAGAAAGCAGCCATGGACCAGCACTGTGTGGTCAGGAGAAACAGCAAGTAACAAGGGACTTTATAGCTAGGGGATAAATTAGTATAGTTCTAAACCTGCCCAATCTAGGCCTATGGCTTGTAAATAAAAGTCCTGGATGGTGTGTCTTTTATGCGGGCTTGTTGGGATTATAAATTCATTCCACGTTGCACTGCATATGATTCACTTCTTATATATTATAAAGTGAAATGTTCTCCTTTTGAAATTCTTAGAAGCTAAGAAATTTTATTATTTCATATTTTTGCAAGAGGATCTCACTATGCAGCTCGTGTAGGGGCTTTGATCCTCCTGCCTCAGCCTGCTAGATGCTGGGATTGTGGGTGTGTATCACCACATTTGGTTTCAGAAGGTTTTAAAGAAAGAAAAAAACACGCCCACAACCCTGTATGGGAATGACCATCACTGGTATTTTGGTGTTATCTTTTCCTATCCGTCTACGTGGTGCACATGCATACGCACATCTGTCCATCTGTATTACCACTCATTCATCCACCTTCCATCCCTTCTACCCATCATCCACCTTGCAATGCACCCATTTGTCTATCCATCCCCACACTTACTCATCTGTCCATCTGTCTACCATCCATCCATCCATCTATCCATCCATCTATCCATCCATCCATCCATCCATGCACCCATCCATCTATCCGTTTGTCCATCCGTCCATCCATCCATCCATCCATCCACCCACTCTTCCACTCACCCATCCATATGCATGTACTGCAAATATTATAAATGAAAATGATATAATTTTCTCACCTAACACTATTTTGATCATTTCACCATATTATCGGATATCCTTTGGAAATATTAATTTTATTGTTTCATAACATATATTATTCTCATTATTGGATATTTTATTGCCTCTTATTTATTTTTAAAGGTTTACTTTTTTATTTATTTAATGTGCATTGGTATTTTGTCTGCATGTATGTGTGTGTGAGGGTGTCACATCTCCTGGAACTGGAGTTACAGATAGTTGTGAGTCGCCATGTGGTTGCTGGGTATTGAACCTGGGTCCTCTGGAAGAGCAGTCAGTGCTGTTAACCACTGACTCATCTCTCCAGCCCCAATTCCTTCTTACTTTTCTCTCTCACCACAGCACAGAGATAGATACCTTTGTAGGTATGAAGACTCCTATTTTCAGTTATTTAAACTATGAATTTGTTGAAGTATAATTTTGGGCCAAAGAGTATGAACTACTTTAAGGATAACATTCTCTCTCTCTCTCTCTCTTTCTTTCTCTCTCTCTCTCTCTCTCTCTCTCTCTCTCTCTCTCACACACACACACACACACACACACACTCACACACATACACACACACACCTAACCACTCTCTCTAGTCCTTATGTGACCCTCCAGTCACACACCTCCTTCAGCTAGTGACTTTTCAGAGTGATGGAATAAATTAACTTCCTACGGGAATATGACATGGAAAACTGAAAGGTTAAACAGTACACCCCAGTCTCTAAACTTCTCTTCAAGGACCTTAAGCCTCATAATCAGGGAGTAGGGAATCACGAGTAGTTAAAAAGCAAATTGCATGTAAAGTTGCCATAATTGAAAAATTCATACAAATGTCCCCTACAGAAAGTAAACACCAGAGCACAGATATGTGGAGATGCTAAGACAGATGGATTGGTGGTGGTGGTGGGGGGGATGGGGGATGGGGGATAAATGGATGCATTGGTAGACTGATGGGAAAATTGACGGATGGATGGATGGATGGACAGACGGATGGATTTATAGCACAGGTAGGGTAAGCAACAATGGCAAGCCTTATGTTATTAATAACTGAAGGTCCCTAGTACCTCATTGTACCATGTTGCTAGGGGCACTCAAATGAGACACAGGTGGTGGTGGCTTTGAACAACAAGCAGTGATTTTTCTTACAGTCTCAGAGTGTGGAAGTCCACGTTCAAGATCATAGTGTGGACCAGGCTGGCTTCCGCTGAGGCCTCTCTCCTTAGTCTACCCAATACCGTTTTCTCCCTGTGACTTTGTAGGTTCCTTTTGCGTATCTCCATCCGGGTGGCTTCTAAGACACCAGTCAGAGGGGATTAGGATCCCTCCTAATGACTTTAACTTAATCACCTCTTAAAAGACCCTGTCTCCAAGCACAATCATAGCCTAAGTAATTGAGGACTTTAAACACATGCTATTAAGGGAACTTAATGAGCCCATCACCCTCACCTGGTGGCAGGACCCGCCTCCCTGTGCACAGTTTGATCTCACCAGCCTCCAATGCAGATCTTAAGACCTTCCTCCAAGAATGTTTGAGAGCTTTCAAGGAACATCTATAGGCTATTCTTTGTCAGCTATTCTGTAAGATGGCCTTGTTTTCTTCCATAAGCAGTGGCAGGGTCTAAGTGTGGCATAGTGGACCACATCTGTAATCCCAGCACTGGGGAGGCTGAGGAAGGAGGCCGGCCTGGGTTACATATTCACTCCTGAGTCAACTTATACTATAGAGTAGGACCCTGTCTCCAGAAGCCAGGCTCTAGGGAGACAGCTCATTTGGTAAGCTCATGTCATGAGGACCTGAATTTATTCCCCAGGTCCTATTGGAAAAAGTCACATGTGGTGGCATATGCTTGCAATCCCTCAGCATTGGGTAGATGACCATTGGTAAGTTGGTCTCCACTGAGGAAATGAGTCAATTCAAGTCAGATTATAGTATATAAAGATTTTTGTCCTCCCCCATAATGGCACCCCAATGTCAACAGGAAGTAATCATGGCCAATTACATTGCCCCTTACTCATTAATTATCAACAAAAGGCTGGGATGTTGGGATTCAGACCCGGGACAAACTGTTAGGGGTGCATATCTAACATACCAAAGTGGGCCTGTGAGTATGTACGGTAAATGACCACAGCAGGGCCAGCTGTAGGGAGGCAGATCAACTTTACTTGGGGTGATTCAAGGCTTATATAATTTTGGGAACCGGGGTCAGAATATCCAGGATGGGCAAAGGTCATTGGTTAAAGGCTTACAGTATCAAAATGTCTCATTAACATGGAGAAGCATTTCAGGAATCTCAGGGGCCTGCTGAATGGTTCTTATCGGAAAAAAGGAAGTTGAAACTGTCATCTTAACCAAGTCTACATGACATTCTGCAAGTAGAGATGTGTGTGTGTGTGTGTGTGTGTGTGTGTGTGTGTGTGTGTTTAAACCCCCCCAGACAAGGTCAGAGAAGGAGAGGCCTTGCCTGTGAAGGGAGTCCTTCATCTTGTGCCAAGCCCAGAAAGCTATCCAGACATCGGTAGGCTTTGACTTTAATTAGCAGAACAACAGCAGAAGATGAAGTTAAGAAGTTTAGGGAGAAAATCTTTCTTGGGTGTACATTTGAAACTTTAGGCAGGTCGGGGTTGGGGAGGACTCCCACCCTCAGGAACAGGCAGGTAGAGAAGGAAACCGGTTGTTGACTGACAGTACTTATCTGGTGTCCATTTGACCTGGGAGAGGTGGATCCAAGTGAATTCCCTGAAGCTTATAGGAATCTTTTAAGATTACAAAGAGAGATACATTTTAGACGTGTTGGTATTTCTGCTGTTTAGTGTGAACACTGTGAACTTTGAGGGCTCAGTGGCACAGAGAGGGGAGACATCTGAGGCTTCATCCCTCCCATGTACCTATCTCCGGGTTCAGGTCCTCCTCTTTCATCGCTAACCTCCAAGCATCTCCCTAGACCCCCAAACTCTTTCTTAGAAGCTTTCCTATCCTTGACTCTTACCTAAACTACACTTTTTCCTATCTAATTATTTGCCATGAGACAGAGGAGGTTGCTCACTGGGAGCAGTGGCTGTAAAGAGACTTCCTTTCCATAAAGAAACAATAAAATATTACTTCTTAAACTGGTCTTGTCTTCAAACCCCTCGGAGCCACGAGAAAGATACATTTTACTTCAGTAAGCAGGAAGTATGATCCAAAAAGCCCAAGTATCAATTAAAATGACAAACCTACTCATTACCTAGAAGGACACCCTACTAGGTTCCTGTGGTGTCGATGGCTTAGTTGGGGACACAGGTCCGAAAGGCAGGATCAGTTTTTGGCTGCCAGGCCCAGCAAATCTGAGAGACTTTCCTATGGAGGAGGAACTTGGGAGACTGACCTTGAGGCATGTCTGGTGGTGTCCTGTTTGTCCACAGTTTAGACAGGGTACTGACAGTGGGTGAGGCATTGGGGCAGTTAATCCCAGTGGTTAGTGTACCACAATCCAGGTGGAGTTCTTTGCCATTGTGCCCATATCTTCTTGGAGACCTTGGGTGGGGGTGTGTCACTGCTAGAATTTGGGAGTCTCTGTCATGGTAAGTTTAAGGATCTTAAATGCTATCTCCCAACAGCAATAAGCAGTTCCCTGGGGGATTACTGACCAGTTACCCTAGCCAAATAAGTGAACTCCAGGGAAATATGAGAGACATTGTCTCAAAAAACAAGCTGGGCAGTGCTTCAGAGGAATGGCAGGCGAGGTTGACCTCTGGCCTCTGCATGTTCACATGTGTACATGCGTGCACATGTACTACACACAAAGCCAAACAAACAAACAAAAAGAGGTAATATCTAGGCACCTCTTCTATTGTATGCAGGCTGGTTTTACTGTCTGGACTGTAGCTACCAGAGTGCAATGGATTATTAGCGAGCTCCGGAGAAAGTCAGAGAAGGTTATGCAGTTTCTGAATGCTCTGCAAGGTATTCCTTCTCAGAATCCAGCCATCATGGGCTGAGACCTTTCTCTTCCGCTTCCTACCCGCTTCCCTTTTGGTGAAAAAGTAGTCAAGGAAAACAGATTAAGGGGGAAAGGGTACATTTTGGCTCCTGGTTTTGTGGGTATCTATCCATCATGGTAGGAAAGCCATGATGGCTGCATTGGCTCTGCCTGTGCAGCTTGTAGCAACTGCTTTTCACATCATGGCTGACCCGAGCCAAGATCTTAGGTGGGAACCACAAGAGAATATCATTCAAAGCTCTTTCCTAATGACCCATTTGTTCACAAAGGTCTCAGAACCTCCCTACATGGAGCCACCTGTTGTGGGCCATGTGTTCAAATAAATGACTGTGTGCAAGGAGTTTCACTCTCAAACACAGGGGGCAGCCTCATTCAAGCAAGTAGTTGACAATTCCTGGGGAATCTGCTAGTACCAAGCTAAAGCACCAGGAATGGGTATGAAGAAGTTCCAGAAGATTCCAGTTCCCAGTTGTTACCCAGTATGGCCCCCTTAGGATAGGGAGTAGTGATTATTTGACACCACACTTTGGGGTGATGAAAACTGAAGCCTAGAGTGGAGTTTCAGATTATTCAAAATTGGCAAATGGTGGGCTGGATTAAGACAGTTTAGGGAGAGGGAGATGTCTCAGTGGTAAGGTGCTTTGATCACGAGTCCAAGGATCCAAGTTTGGACCCTGAGAATATATGTGAAGCCACACATGGTAGTGCATGTCTGTAATCCCAGAGTTTACATGGCGAGAGGTGGTAGACTGGAGAATCCTCAGATGTTTATGGGCCAGCTAGCCTGGCATATGCAACAGGAAATGAGACCCTCACTCAAACAAGGTGGTTGCCCTATGACCCCTGAATGCAGATGCTCACATGCACCCCCTCACATACACACACATATCATGCATTCATACAGACAAAGATTAAAAAATATCTTCAGTTTCATGATAAAGCAGGGTTAAAACAGTCCACACAGGCTAAAGATGGAGTGCCTGCCTGGTAAGCTGGAAACTCAGGGATTTACACTGCAGAAGGCTGTGAGACTGGTTAGTGCATGCCTTGCATTCCTGGTGCTTGGGACGCAGAAGAAAAAGGACCAAAGGATGAAAGCCATCCTGAGCTACACGGTAAGAGGGTAGGGTCTGCTTGGGATATGTGAGACTCTGACATGAACAACCCCATTCTCATAATTGTTGTCATTATTTGAAGTACGTGTATGTGTCTCTGTAGGTAGATGCACACATGAGTGCAGGTGCCTGCAGAGGCCGACAGAGAGCCTTGGAGGCGCTGGAGGCCCTGCAGGCAATGGTTAGCCAATAGGATGCAGGTACCAGGAAGTGAATTCAAGACCTCTCAAAGAGAAGTATGTGCTCTCAACTGCTATCCAAGCCCCCACTCCTCACAATTTGTAATGAGAGCCCCTTCTACTATCAATCCTATCAGTACATGCTTGTTGCCTATGGTATTGCATATGATGTTTTAGGTACCACAGGACCACGATGTCACTTGGATGAAGCACCAGAGTACAGAATAAAGACCGAAGACTGGAAGCTTCAGAAGGTTAGTTACAGGTCAGTATGAATAAGATCTCTTTACCAACATGCATTTTCCTCCAGTAGAATGACCTTGAGAGATGGCACAGAGGAGCTCACTGCCTTGGGTGTATGCTTAGACTTCATCAGTGCTGGGGTCAGTCACAGGTGTTATTTCCTGCCCTAGGAGCCCACCACTTCTGGGCTTTTTGTCAAAAAAAGAACCAAAAGCATTTCTCATTCATTTAACTTTAAAATGTCCTCTGTTCAACAACGTGCCCCTGAAGAGCTCTTTACTGTGTTTTCCTGTGTATCTTTACTCTCTTTGTACTCCCTCAAAACAGAAGACAGTACTGGGTGATACAGGGTTAAATTCATGCTCTAATCCTCTAGGGTAGGTGGTCATAGGGAATTGATTTAAAATATCAAAAGGGCTGAGCTATGGTTCAGCAGTAGAACCCCTGCCTAGAATCCCCCAGTAAGGGGCTGGAGGCGTGGCTCAGTGGCAGATCTCCTGCCTAGAATTCCCCAGTGAGGAGATGGGGGTGTGGCTTGGTGGTAGATCACCTGCCTAGAATCCCCCAGTGAGGGGCTAGGGCATGGCTCAGTGGTAGATCACCTGCCTAGAATCCCCCAGTGAGGGGCTGGGGGCATGGCTCAGTGGTAGA
>JADRCH010000139.1:1678917-1726213 GCA_019843965.1 Rhynchomys soricoides | reverse complement strand
GCCTAGAATCCCCCAGTGAGGGGCTGGGGGCATGGCTCAGTGGTAGAATACTTGTTTAGCATATATGAAATCTCCAAGTTACATCTCCCCTGTTATAGGAAAATAAATGCTTAGTGTCCCAGGGTGATGCAAAACATGCTTTCTCTTATACAGGGAATGTAGGAGGGTTGAACTGCGGAAAATCAAAGGAAGAATGTCTGTTGAATATGTTGCTGAGATTTTTTTTTTCCTCTCTCCAAAGTAAATCTCTCAAAAGTTCTACATCTTTTTCTACCTTTTAGGCTGCCAAGTGTCTTCTCACATTTGATGGTATAGGTGAGAGGGAGAGAAGAAGAAGGGAGAGAGAGGGAGAGGAAGAAGGGGAAGGGAAAGAGCTTGAGAGGGGGAGAACGTCTGAGGCTTGTGTGTAGTTTGTGTCCATGTCTAGGCATTTGCACACATGTGGCACATGCATGTGGTGGTCCAAGATCAAGGTCAATGTTAAGTGTATTTTCCTCATCACTTGACACCTTCGATTTTTGAGTAGAGTCTCTCCCTGAACCTGAAGCTCATTGGCTTATAGACTGGTTGGTCAGTGAGCTTCAGAGAGCTCCAAAGCTAGGTTTAAAGATGTAATATTTTTCATTAGTTTGTTTTTGGTTTTGCTCTCAATGTGGGTACTTAGCATCTTAGCATCTATCTGAATGTAGCTTTTCATGCTTCAGTGATGGGCACTTTACTGACTGGGCCGTTTCCCTCAGCCCCTCCCCTGGAAACATTTGTAATGTAGTTGCGATCTCACCACTTTCCCCCCAAACCCCCAAGCGGAACTTTTACCCCACAGGACATTCCCAGATCTCAGGTTTGGAGCCTGTCTTGTCAGCGCCCCTTTCTGTAGGAAACTGTTCTAATAATCATATATTCCTTGTCTTCATCTTATGGCTATTATGATATCAGCCCTGCCCCCTGATCATTTCTCAGTCCCCTGGGGTTGGTGCAGTCTCCTACCAATGTCCCTGTTCCAGGTACCAGGAGGACATCCGTGTCACACGTTCCAGAGACCACTTTCCAGCATTTAATTGTGTACACTGTTGCTTTGGCTTCGGTACACACTGAACTTAGCTTCCTGTTTGCTTCTCAGATGCCACATGTTCTAACATCTATGTGTCTGGTGATCCCATCTGTGTGCAAAGCCTAGCAGACTCAGGGCTGAGGGAAGAGCTCAGCTGATAAAGTGCTTGCCATGTAAACATGAGGATGTGAGTTAGCTCCCACATAAAACTCCAGGTGCGTTGGCTCATGTCTGAAGAGATAGAGACGGGAGGATCCCTGGAACTCACTGGCTAGCCAGCTCAGTCTAGTTGTGTTCCACGTTCAGTGAGAGATTTTGTTTCAAAAAATTAAGAAGGAACGTGATTGAGGAAGACACTGGATGTCATCTTCTGATCTCTGAGTACACACATGTATATGCATGTGCACATTTCACACACATGCACACACTCTCTGAGTACACACATGTATGCATATACCTGCATGTATCACACACATGCACACACACAAAGTAATCTTAAAACCTCAAGGGGTTGAAAAATCAAATCGTCACTGTCTTCTGAATACTCATCCCTTCTTACCTGACCTCTCCTTTCTTAAGTGAAAGAGACAGATTCTAGCTGAGAAGACATGATGCTTTTAAGGCAAGAGTCTGCCATTATCCTGTACCACACCCTCTCTTAGCTGTGGATGCTATTTCTTCAGCAGCTCCTGAAGATGTCCCATCTTTTTCATCTTGGCTGCTGGTGTTCCTTCCTAATTAACAGTGCCAATGACCTCCTAGCAGGTCTCCTGGCTTCTAATTTGGTCTAACCCCAAGCCAGGCAATGGCCTGAATGATTTTTCTAAAAATAATTCTGATCATGTTATTTAAAGTCCCTGGGAGTGGAGGTGTATGTAGCTGACAGGCTTGAGGCCCTGGGTTCCACCTCTAGTTCAGCCTGAGGATTGCTCTCTCTGGCTCTTCATCTCCCTCACGGTAAAATTCAGACGCTGGGCTTTTGCATGTAATGTTCCTTCTCCTGTGACCCCCTTTGTTCTCTTTTTGGCTGTACTTATTACTATTATTGTTGTTGTCTTGAATTTGTTTGTATGTGTTTTTTGTATTTCGGTTAGGCATACTATGGCTATGATCAAACACCATAACCAAAAGCAAGATGAGGAAGGAAAGGGTTTATTGTCGTACATTTCCACCTCACAGTCCATCACTGAAAGAAGTCAGGACAGGAACTCACACAAGTCAGGAACTTGGAGGCAGGAGCTGATGCAGAAGCCATGGAGGAGTGCTGCTTACTGGCTTGTGCCTCGTGACTTGCTTACCCTGATTTTTTTTCTAGAACTAGGACCACCTGCCCAGAGATAGCAGGACCCACAACGGCCTGGGCCCTCCTACATCGAACAGCAAAGAAAATGCTGTATAGGCTTGCCCATAGCTGGATCTTTTGGAGGCATTTTCTCATTTGAGGCTTCCTCTTCTCCAGTGACTCTAGCTCGTATCAAGTTGAGATAAAATTACTCAGCACAAGTGACCCCTTGACAACTTGACACAAACACATCACTGTTTCAAATTAACAACCTTTCCTTTCTTTTCCAAACCCCCCCCCCCCAAAATCAGACATTAAAATCAACACTAGAGTACAAACATCCCAAAGTCTTTAAAAATTAAAACACTTAAAAGAATTCAGGCTTTTAAGAATATACAGTCTCTTTTAAAATCCAAAGTCTTTTAAAATCTGTCTCTCAACTGTGGGCTCCCATAAAATCAAAAATAAATGAAATAGTCTCTTACTTCAAGAGAGAAGAACCAGGCCAGAATCACAATCAGATCAAAGCAAAGCAAATATTCCAACAATGAAGATAGCCCAATGTCCGGTTCCACTCAGGATCTTCTGGGAAATCCCAAAGTGCCTGGTCACTTCTCTGGCTCTGCCCTCTCAGCACACAGCTTGTTTTCTAGGCTTCAGCTGGTTCCACTTCCCACTGCTGCTCTTCTTGGTGGTCATTCCATGGTACTGGCATCTCCAAGACTGCTGGGGTTCCTTGTTACTAGGGCTGCACTTTCATCAATAGCCTTTCATAGATTCCTTTCATGGTTCCAAGCCTCAACTTCTCTGCATGACCCCTTCAGTTCTGAGCCTTCAACTGCCACTGAGGCGGCACCTTCACCAATGGCCTCTCCTGGCCTCTCCTAGTGCCAAGCCTCAGCTGTGCTCCATGACTCTTTTCATGCCTTCAAAACCGTATCTCCTGGGTGACTCTCACACTCCCAAACTTAGCTGCCAGCACCAGGTATAACTTGGGCTGCCTTGGGAAACACAGCTTCTATGTCCGGATCACAAGGAAGCAGTTCCCAGAAGATTTCACTTCAGTGATGCTGGTCTCTTCTTAATCACGGTTAATTCCTTAGCTTCAGCTGACCAGCGTCAATTGTCCCAATAAAGCAATGGTTTCACTTCAGTGGTTCTGGACTCTTGCTAATTGTGGCTGATTCTTCAGCTCCAGTGGGTCAAAATGGCAGATTCTTAATTCAAAATAGCAAATATGCAATGGCCCCGATAGTCTTTAAGTAACCCTCAAGTTTCCCTCTGGAGCTTCACAAACCAGGCCTGCATTTCTCTCAATATTCTTTTCTTCCAAGCTCCCACAGAACCGCCCACCAAGCTTTGAACACTCAATGACTTTTCTTGCCCAAAGTTCTAGGCCCTTCTATACTCCCCTCAAAGTCAAGTGTGTCACAGCAATATCCCACTATCCTGGTGCCAATTTCTGTCTTAGGGTCTCCAGTCCTTCAATGAAACACCACGATCAAAGGCCAGTTAGGGAGGAAAGGTTGTCTGGCTTCCAGTTCCACATTGTAGTGTATCGATGACGGAAGTCAGGACAGGACCTCAAGCAAGGCAGGAACCTAGAGGCAGGAGCTGATGCAGAGGCCATGGAGGGATGCTGCTTACGGCCTTGCTCCCCATAGCTCGCTCAGCCTGCTTTTCTATAGAACCCAGGACCACCAGCCCAGGCATGGCACCACCCACCATGGCTAGGCCCTCCCCCATCAATCACCAATTAAGAAAAAGTCTATAGGTCTACTTTCAGCAGGATGTTACAGAAGCATCTTCTCAATTGAGGTTCCCTCTTCTCCGATGACTCTTAAGCTTGACTTGTGTGACGTGCATACCAAACTTGCCAACACATGTGTGCACGCATGTTCTTTTGTGTGCAGTGTCTGTATATGTGTTGGCTGGGGCATGTGTATGTGTGAGGTTAATCTCAGATCTTTGTGTTTTTTTTTTTTTTCTTTTGATCTCAGCATCTCATTACCAGGAGCTCACTGATTAAATTAGACTGACCAACCAGGGAACATCAAAGATCTGCCTGTTGCCATCTCTCCACACCAGCATTACAGATGTGTACAAGCTGCTCACCCATTTTATGTGTTCCTATGCTGGCAAGGCAAGCCCTTTATGCTCATAGTATACCAGCTATGCTGTCAAAGCAGGCTTTCTTTTGGATCTTAGAGAAATGGTCTCACTTTGTTACCCAGGCTGACATGTAACTTGGTACCTGGCCCAGGCTACCAATTTGAGGCCATCCTTCCTCATGCTCCCAAGTGCTGGCATTACAGGCATGAGCCACTATACCTGACTGGTTCAGTTTTACTCACCCTGACATCTTCAGTGTAGATTTTTATTTCCCTGGGAACACTTGTCTGGATTCTCAAGGCTGTAGCCTGATTCTTAGATGGACCTGTGTGCTTTCGTTTGACATGTAATTAAATCCATTGTCTCTTATGGGAACGGGGTGAAGGTGGGGGTGGGGATGGTGCCAATCAGATGACCAACAGAAGCTATCTAATGGCACAAACCTTTTATTCCAGTGTTTAGGAGGCAGAGGCAGGCTGATGTTTGTGAGTTCGAGGCCAGCCTGATCTACAGAGCCAGTTCCAGAGCAGCCAGAGCTACATGATGAGACACTGTCTCCAATCAATCAATCAATCAATCTACTTCCGGAGAGAGTGACAATTGAGGGTTAACTTTCCAAAGATCAAAGTGTGTAGTGGGATTGCCTGGGGGCCTGTGTGCTCTGGCTCCTATTTCTTGGTTCAGTAGTTTGGAGCTGCTAAGACTGAGAAGGGGAGCTGTCCCCTAAGGGGCTATGTTTCTGAGGCAAGGCATGGTAGCACACGCCTGTAATCCTAGCACTTGTGAGGTGGAGACAGAAGGATAAGGAGTTCACGGAGAGAGCTTCAGCTATGTGCAAAGTGTTAGACCTGGGTTTCAGGAAACCCCGTCTCAAAAACAGATGAGTACGATCTGCTCCATCCTAGTAAGCATGCCTTGGGGTTGAGGAATCCCTTTAAAGGAAGCTGATAGACCTTTGGGGGTCCATGCATTTCTAGTCTCTCTCCTTTCCATGGCATTGCTCATAGGAAACTTTCCCGAAGTTTTAGCTTTTGAAAATGTTGGAAGCAAGCTGGGTGGGCTCTAAGGGAACCAGAGCACACACCCCATTGGGACTCAAAGGCAGCACCTGGAGCTGCTCCTTGCTCATTAATAGGTTGCCAGGCAACCGAACAAAGGTGAGGCAGAGCTGGGATTAGCAATTGGCAGGCATCTGAGAGAGAGCCACAGAGGGAAGCCTGCTCATCAAGAGAGGACCACAGGGGCTGGGCGGGAGGAACCCTCAGGATGTGCCTGGGGCTTTGGTTTGCACGTGCAAGAGGCACAGTGTGGAGGGGAAGACACATTCGGGTCATAACTTGCCTTCTAATAGGATTGGGGATTATTTTTCTCAGAAGAACCACTGAGAACCAATTAGGGATACTTCTTCATATGGGTAATAAATGACTTATTGGGCTCCTCACTGATGTGTTTATAAAAATCTAAAGAGATATATTTTATGGAGGTATAGGGAGGTATGGGGGAAGGGTGTGCCTCAGCAGGCCCAAGCCCAGGCATCCCTTCCCCCTGAGGGACCAGCCACACGCAAAGGTATAGAAATAGAGTTTATTTAGGGCATGGGGAGGGGAGCTAAGAGGGTAGTAGAGGGGGAGAGAGAAGAGTAGAGAAATGGGAGAGGCCGGCCATGACCACGTGGAGAGAGGGGGGAAGGGAATGGGGAGAGGTAAGGGATAAGAGATGCAAGGGAGAGGCAGGAGCAAGAGATAAGAGAGAGAGGAGGGGCAAGCAGCCCCTTTTATAGCGGGCCAGGCCCACCTGGCTGTTGCCAGGCAACCGTGGGGAGGAGCATACCTGGTCATTGCCAGGTAACTGTGGGGTGGAGTTCAGAAAGAATGCTAACACTCATCATGTGCCTCTTACAAACAGGCTTTATCAATTCATTTTGAAGACGCGTATTCACACTGGGAAAACATTAAAAGTATAGAAAAATTTTATTCTATACTTAAAACATTAAAAGTATGTAATAATAGTATAATTTCATGTGTCCTGGAGGGAACCTAGTGTGAGTTGGCATTATTCTATCAGAAAAAAAATGAACACAGTTGGGATTATTCTACATTTTTTTTTAAACCTTTCATATCTAGAATGGATGTTTCTTCATTGGCACTCTTAGTTCTACTTTTTTTTTTTTTAAAATGTTTTTAAATGCTTTACTATTTCATTGTTTGACCATTCCATTCATACACTTAAATAAATTCTGGCCGTTTTCACTCATGTGCCTTCTTCATCTCCTCCCTCCTCTGGAAACCTTCCCGACCATTTCCCCTCCCACTTTCATGACTGGTTTCTGTGTGTGGCTCACTGAATTTATTAGCTTTACTTGCTGCATTGTGGTTGGGAAGTTATTCAGCAGAGCACGGGACAATTTACCGGTGGCCACACTCCTGAAGGATGTGATATTCCTCTCGCAAGAGTTAATCGCCGCCGCCGAGGGTCCTTCCGGGAAAGGCGGGGCCTCGTGTGCTCCTCTCCGATTCTTGATGAACTGTTGATGGGCCCGATCTTGTGCTTGTCTTCTGCAGATTACCATGGCTGCAGTGAGTTCATGAGTGGAATGGTTATGTCATGGGCAGAGGACATCTTTTTGTTGTTTATCTTCTCCATCATTGGCCCTTTCATTCTCTCTGCCCCTTCTTCCAGAATGTTCCCTGAGCCCTGGGACGAGGGGGTGTTATACTGTCCCATTTGGGGCCAAAGATTCTATTCTTTAACATTTTAAACTATTCCTTAACAGTCATTGAAATTTATTAAATGAATGTACCATATTGCACGTTTGGGGCTATTATTAGCAATGTCCAAATGAAAAGCCTTATGTGTCCGTGAAGTGTAATGACAGGGCAATTCATATTTAAATTTTAGTCCGGAGTGAGTGGGGCTAGGGGTGAGGGTGGGGAGATGGCTTAACAGGGAAAGGACTGGAGCTCAGATCCCAGGCACTTGCAAAATTGGAGTAGTGGCCTGCCTGTAATTTCAATGCTCAGGGGGTGGAGACAGGGACTCTTGGATTGAGCTGATCAGTTAGATTAACCAAACTGGCTAGCTCTGCATCAATGTACAATGTAGAGAGCAATTGAGAAAGACACCAGATATCAACCTCTGCCATTTACACATATGGATACACAAACACACACACACACACACACACACACACACACATACACACACACAAACAAACAAGTTTAGCTATAGATAGACTAACAGGAGCAGGTTTGGGGTTGAGGAGTGGAGGAGGATCAACAAAAACAAAGTATGTATGAAAACTGACATAATAAAGGCATTTATTATATGCTATATATATGTGTGTGTGTGTATGCTAACATATATATGCTAATTTAAGAAACAAACACAAGTATAAAATCTATGTTTCTTTCTAGAATGGCTCTTACATTTGCCCATTCCAAAGTCTTGGAATTATGTTTTGTTTTTGAGACACAGTTCTTCTGTGTAGCTTTGGCTGTCCTTGAATTCTGTAGATCAAGCTAGCCTCAAACTCAGAGATCTGCCTGCCTCTGCCTCCCAAGTGCTGGGCTCAAAGGTGTGTGCCGCCACTGCCTACCTGTCTTGGAACATTTTTATATGGCTTTGAGCTTTCATGTTTTAGATCCATATTTTGGTTCTTGAATTGTTATCTTCTCTTTGTATTTCCCTTCCTTTAACAATGATTTTTTAAATTTCCATTTAAAGTATATGTACATGTGTACATTTGTACATATGAGTGCAGTGTCCGTAGAGAGCTGAGGGGGTTGGGTCCCTGCAGCCGGAGTTACAGGCAGTTGTGAGCAGCCTAAGCCCAAGTTTTCAGAAAAATCAGTGCTCTCAACCACTTAGCCATCTCTCTAGCCCCTGAGCATCCTGTAGTGTCTGCGCACTTATTTTTATTATTAGGGAAAACCTATTTTCATAGATATTATTACTTCACCCAGCCCCATCCAATCCCACCATGATGATGCTTTAGGTCTTCAGTTCATATACATCTGCATCTATTAGTGTTTTAGGAAATTCATATTTTCTTAAAAAAAACCCAAAAAACCCTACCACTATTATTTGTAAAAAATGTTCTGTTCATGTCATGCCCTAGAAGAAGACGGAGCAAGAGAAGAGCAGAGGAAAAGAGCAAGAGGCATCACTGTTCATCATCTTATTTAATTTTCAAAGACTGGCTGGGTGTGTGGCTCAGTGGTAGAATGACTCCCTAATATGTACAGGGTCCTAAGTGCATCCTCAGGACCATTAAAAAAAAAAAAAAATAACAAAACCCATACCTCCCTAGGAGACTCAAAGATGTAGTGACCCGCAAAAGAAACAGAAATCATTTATAAGTCTTGTTTAAGTTCATCTTCCACCCCAGCAGTCCAAGGGCAGGGATGATGAGGGGTTTGCATCTGGTCCCAGGTAAGGTTGATGCTCCATGGGCCTTACCCACAATAGCCAGTCTCTAAATTGTAACAAGACTTGGCCAAGTGTAGCAGCATGGTAAGGTAGGAGATACATTTTGAGTTCTAAGTTTTGGCACATAAGTCAGCCTGCCCTACAAAATGACACCTTATCCAAAACAAACAAACAAACAAACAAAGAAACTCAACAAGGGAAAGACATTGATAGTCTTCATGACCATTCTAACTTTTGGGGGTGTTGTGTTCTTCTCTATGTAATTAATTAGGGGGAACCTCTATTTTATTAGAAAATAGAGCTAGTCATAGCATTTTTCTTCTCTCCAGTGCTAGTGTTTGAACAGAGGACCTATATGCATGCTAGGCACATGTTTTTCCGCTGAACTATACAACCTGGCCTTCTTTTGACTTTTTATTTTGAGATAGGATCATTAAGCTCCGAGTTTGGCCTTGACTATGCCACCATCCTACCTCAGCCTCTGTCGTAGCTGGGATGACTGGCTTGCATCACCAGGTTTGGCTTACATTCATTTTTTTTGAAGAGGAAAATTAATTATGGTTATCGGTTATCCGTGTTATGGAATATGTAGCTAAAGGGGTTTCAAGGAGAACCTATGCAAATAAAAACATTCATTTCTTGAGGGCTTGTTGAGCCCAGTAAAACTAAGGTGAAAAGTTAATTGGTGTGATGGGAGAAATGTCACAGGACTGCTTGACTAGTTCTTCTCCTCAGTACTAGGAACAGGTCCTTTGGTAATATTATTTCAATTAAAACCAAGATCTTAGTTTATTGTGTGAATTTGTGTGTGGTCTGGATGATAAGCCTTGGAAACAGGCTGGTAGGCAGCCAGCCCCAGCCAGCCCTGTCTCTAGTCTCCACAACACTGAGGTTATAGGTCTTCATGTTCACATCTGGCTTTTAACTTTGGTGTTGGGGATTCAAACTCATGTCCTCACAATTACGTCATATGTTATCTCCCCCGCGGAGATTCCTCCCTAGCCTCTTGTGATCTTCTTGCTCAACCTCCCAAGTGTTGGGATCATAGGCTTGTACCACCATGCCTGGCTTCTCTCAGTATTGTTATTGTTGGGGCGGAGTGGGGGGAAGACTAGCTATCATCCCAGTGTACTTCCAGATAGTGACTAATGGGTCCTGTAAAAGGCATATAGGCTGACAGGGAACAGACTTAGAGGAGGACTCTGGCGAGCCAGATTCTTGCTCTGACTTCAGCATAGCTGGTTTGCATGTATTTAAACCCCCCTGGCTTCATTTCTTCCACTATAGGACAGAGACTGTAATAGAACCTTACATTCCCAGGATAATACTGGAATAAAACATTTCCCCGAGGGGTCCTCGGACCTTCTCTGTAGCAGCAATGTCTTCTATCTTGATTTCCCATAAATCAACCATACCTTGACTTCGTTTTCTCATTTGCAAGCAAGTTTGCATGAAGCTTTCTTTGTGCTAACTGCAAGCTAAATCACAGGAATAAAAAGAGGCTGTGGACATTTCTCGAGTATGCAAAAGTAAAGAAGCTGCTAAGGTCCCATTGGTGCCCGTAAGGGAATATATATATTATTGGGAATAGGGAAAGCTGAGCTACAGGGAAAACTCTACTGGCAGAGCAAGGGTGTTTCCTGACAAGCACTGCCACACTGGAACAGGGAATGGAGGAGACCAAGGAAAGGGGATGGGCTCTTACTGAGTGTGGATTAGGTCATTTTCTTGCAACAGACTTGTGAGATGGAAATTAGTCCCAACTTTTTCTTCCAGAAACTTAATCAGCAGTTTGCCCACCTTTCACAACTTGAAAGAGCAGAGCTAACCCACTAGGTCAGACACATCAGCTTCCCAGGTATATAGACTCAGCCTCACCCCGCCCCCACCCCCACCCCCACTCCATCTCTGAGCAAAGCACAGGTGCTTAAAGGTGGAGAGGGCCAGATTTGCACCCTTGACCTTAGAAAGGTCACTTCACCTTTGTAAACATCAGTGGCAGCCGTTTGGTGAGTGAGATGGTGCTGCCTGACCCTGCTAGAGTCTAGTGTCCCCGCATTGCGCCCCACCTCTCAGCACAGCAGACATTGCTTATTTATCTGTTCTCCCAGCTTTTATATGAGCCTGTAAGCTTGGAGAAATCCACATTGTTAGTAACAGAAATTACAAACACCGCCTAACTCCACTCTTGTCAGAATCCACATGTTCTCAGGGTGCCATAGCTGAGGGGACACTTCTCTTTCCTAGCGACCATTGCCCGTTTAGAAGCCCTGCCCCTCCTCCCCCACCCCCTCTGGAACAGTGCACATTTTAGATGTGTTTTTTATTCCTTTGCTTTTTCGTAGAATGTGTAGGAAAGGGCAAAAGGCAAAGACTGGGTCCTCAGATAGAGTTCTTAACCCACCAATTCCATCTGTCACTATCTCTGGGCCTCAGTTTCCCCATCTTTCTTTAATTGTTAACACAGATGTGTCAAGAGGCAGCTCAGTGCAGGGACTCTGCAAACAAGAATTGGCTCTAACTCACAAGTCTCAGTCCCTTGTCTGGGGCTTTTTGTTGGCAGGGACAATCATCAATCACAACAGTACTTGTAAGTTGACACAACACACTTCCTAGGAAGCCAGCCCCTGGCAGGGCACATTCCCTGTCTCTTTGGCCTTCTAGTCTTATATGACCTCACTCAAACTCCATTACAAGCTTTCCGACAACTCCTAAAGACGCAGGACTGGACTGTTACCCGCCCCCTCCCACTTCCCCTCCCACAAAAATCCCAGCCTCTAGGCTCCAGCGTGTTGAGTTCACCCCATAAACTCAGCTAATGGTTACCACATGCTGCTGAGGGTCCGCGCCCATCCCGACCTCTCCACCCCTGCTGGCTCCTCAGGCCCTGGGATGTCCGATCCTTCCCCCCCTGCAGGTCTTTCCTCCAGATCCTCCCACGCACAGCGGGAAGTACCCTGTGCTGCTGGCCACGCATGACCTTGGACGCCTCTTCCAAAGCCATGTCCACTCCTCAGAATAGGTTGCGTGTTTGCGCCCCGCGGTGTCTCCGGTTGCTGGGAATTGGAAACTCGATCGCGCGCCTTTCTCCTTTGCAATGACAGCAACTTGGCTCAAAATCACCCCAGCATCAGAGTCCCTGGCTGGAAGCAGGGAGGCTCCCGGGACGCATGGAGGGGCGTGCCCACTGGCCCTCCGCTCCCGAATCCCTCGGGTTCAGCTGGGACTGCGGTGCCAGGGGACCGTCACACCTGGTGTTGTCCCACCCGCGGGGCGCGATGCTCAGCCCCGGGGGGCTCCGGGCAAGGGAGCAAGCCCCGCCCCGCCTGTGCCAGCTCCGCAGACAAGCCCGCCGGGGAAGCGCGTGCCGAGACGGCGCGCCGGCTGCAATCCCCGCCGCGGGTCCCTAGGGGGCGCAGCGGGCGCGGGAAGTCGCTCTGGGCCCCGGCACGAAATTGCAAGCGGGCGGGCGCGGCGAGTTTGAAAACAAGCGAGCGCCGTGGGGGCGGGTCCCAGCCGCGAGAGCCTCCGGGCTCGACCAATCAGAGGCGGGCGGCGGGCGCGGGCGGCGCGTGCGGCCGGGCTGTGAATGGGGCGCGGCGGTCGCGGCAGCCGAGGCGAGAGCCGGCGCGCGGGCGGGCGCACTTTCTCCTCAGCGCCGGGCGGGGGCGGCGGCGGCCGAGGCGGCGGCAGAGGCGTTCTGCTCAGCTCCCCTCAGAGAGCGCTGCGGGGCCGGTGCTGCGCGGCTGCGAGGAGCGGGGGCGACGTGCCGGGCATTTCCCCGCTCGCTGACAACTTCTCCTCGACCCGGCTCGCTGTTCATCGGAGCCCGGACGCCGCCCCTCGGCGTTCGCCGCTGCCTCGGCGGGTCTGCGCGCTCCCGCCCGCCCTGCCCGTCCCGCGGCGCCCGGGGGTGGCGGCTCCGCGGCATGGCCCGCGCCCGGCCCTCGGTGGCGGGCGGCGGAGGCGCGGCGCCCCCTGAGCGCGCGGGGCCCGGGCGGCCGCGGAGGAGCCGGACCGGTCAGCACTGCGACCCTGAGAGCCCCGGGCTGCGCGCAGCGCCCCGGACCCCAGGGCCGGGCGCGGGCCGGCGGGCGGCAAAGTTGAGGCCGGGCCGCGGGTGGTGGGCGCTGCTGTTGCTCCAGCTGCACTTGCTGCGGGCGCTGGCGCAAGGTAGGTGCGGGCCTGACCGCCGTGACACCCCCGAGGTGGACTTTGTGGGTGCCTCCCGGGGTGGGCTTTAGGGGTGAGCAATCCCGGGGTGGACTCCTGAAGCACCCCAGCCAGTCCTGGGGGTGGACTTTGTGGGCGCCACCTGGTCTGTGTTATCAGTGGACATCTCTGAGGTGACTTTGCAAGTGGACACTTATGGGCTAGGCTTCAGGGATGCACAATATTCGGGTGACACCCCGCAGTGTACTTTGTTGGTGCTACTTGAGATAGGCTATGTTGTGAGTGGGCACCTCTGGGCTGAGTTTTAGGGCTGTGTAGTCTTAGGGTCACACCTTTGGGATATACTATGAGTGGAAATCCCTGAGGTGACTTTGCAAGTGGTATACCTCTGGGCTGAGGTTTAGGGGTGCACAATCTTGGGTGACACCTTTGGGTGGATTTTGTGGGCGCCACTTGGTCTGCATTATGAATGGACATCTCTGAGGTGACTTTGCAAGTGGACACCTATGGGCTGGGCTTGAGTGCACAATCTTGGGGTGACACTCTGTGGTATACTTTGTGGGCACCATCTGGGATGGGCTATGTTATGAGTGGATACCTTTGGACTGAGTTTCAGGGCTGCACAGTCTTGGGGTGACACCTTTGGGGTGAACTATATTTTGGGTGAACATCACTGAGGTGACTTTGCAGGTAGATACCTCAGGGCTGAGCTATAGAGTTGTACAGTCTTGGGGTGACACCTCTGGGATGAACTATGGATGCGCACCCCTAGGCTGGGCTGTGGGGGTGCACGCTGGAGTCTTGGAGTGGGCATCACCCGGGATAGACTGTATTAGGACTGAATATCCCTGGGGTGGACTTTAGAGATGGGCACATCTGGACTAGGCCTTGGGAGTGTGAAATTCTAGAGTGCACACCCCTGAGATGGCCTGTTTGAGTGATCTCCTAGATTATACGAGTCCACATTCCCGGTGGACTTTAGGGTTGACACTACTGGGGTAGATCCTGTGGCGTATGTTCAGCCTGGAGTGGGCTAGGGATAGATATCTTTGGGGTGTACACTGGGGATGGATACTATTGAAGTAGACAACCCTGACGCGGACCCGTGGGTGCTCACACTTTGGATGGACTCTAAAGATGAGTGCTGTTTGGACTGAACATATTTGGCGTGGACTGTTGGGGTGCGTGCCATCTGGGGAGGATCCCTTAAGGTAGACTTTGTGGTTACGGTGTGGAGTCACCTCGGCGTTGTGGGTGCCCCTCGGCGCAGTGCTTGGAACTTGGCGAGCATTTAGGGTTCACTACTCTCTGAATCACTGGGCCAGGACTGCGGGTCGCGAGGTCTGGAGGCAGTTAAGGGGTTAATGCGGTTTGTCGCTATTCCGCGCTGCAATCGGAGCTAGCAGACACCGAGTAGCCCAGAAGCTGGAGAATGCGCCCTGTGTGTGTTGTATGTTGCATTTTCTTTTCTTTTTTTTTTCTTTTTCATTTTTCTTTTATCGGAGCCCTGGAAGGACCTTTAAAGTTGAGCCCTAAGCCACTGTAGCTTCAAAGAAGGCCCAGCGCGTCCTATTGCACTGATTAAACATGAGCTGATTCGTATCTGAGTCTGCACCGCAGAGTCTTGTTAACGATGAATGACATCCGTGGTGGACTTCAAATATCAAGTGCCAGTCACCACCAGCCGCCCTTTCCCTCCCTCTCCCCAGGCCTTTCCCCTACCCCCCGTACTGATGCTTCACCCCAAGTGGCTGCCTTGTGCTCCGGGAAGCAAAACTTTGAGAACCCACAGCTTTGCCCCCGGGGTTTGTTTTTCTCCCTCCTTTCTCTTCTGTTCGGAACATGGAGGTGTTCTCTAAAAGAAGGAAAGAGGATCTGCCGATTCTGGGTGACCTTTTGCAAATGGAGATGGAATCACTCCCGAAAGAGCTTTCCCACCTAAATCTGGATTTCCCCTGCTTAAACCTGAAGAATGCCTGTGCTAGTCAGCTTTCTCTTGCCCAGGGAGGTTGCTGGTCTAAAAACATAAAAAACAGGCACAACCCTGTTAACATTACTTTTGATGGAGTCTTTAAAACAGATTAGTGAACCTGGTTTGCACTTGGTAGTTTAGAAAAATTAGCTTCCAAGTTCATTGCTTGTATCCTGGAATCTTATCTCAGTAAGGCACTGGGTTTTTGGAGATTGCAGGAAACAGAAATATTACACTTAAATTATGAATAGTTGTGTTCTGTGTTATAAGTGCTGATGAGTTGTGTGTGGTAAAAATCAAAACAAAACAGTGATTTAAATGTACTTAAAAGTCTGATTTCAAAATTACAGCGAGATAGTTTAACAAGTACTTAATAACTTAATATTCTTGTTCAAGCTTGCCTAATGTTATCTGAGTGGCAGCCCTTTTCCCAGTAGGTTTTGATAAATGCCCCCTTTCATGTTCTTTATATGGAAACAAATCATTGTTTCTGGCTAATTTAACCCCTCCACACCTAACATATTCATTTCCCCCTTTTTGGGGTGCCGATTTTTACCTAAGGATGTTATCCGGGAGAAAAACCGTTTACTGATTATGTAATATGGAATCCTTAGGTTGTCAGAGAAGCCAGGTTCAAGTGAAGAAATCGAGATCACTTAGGATGACCTTCAGAGATGGAGTTTAGTTTCTCTTCCTAGAAATAAAAGTGACATTCACTTGACAATCACCTATCCATGTGAAGATTGGCGAACCACTTTGAGCTGTGGGAAAGGACACTTAGAGCCCTTGTTTCAAAGTATATCCGAGTTTGTGAGCTGCACCTTGCAGGCCCTGTAAAGCATTGTTCTTTCACAGTTGCAATGTTAGTGGAAATCATTAATTTTTATACATGCATGTACTCAGGCAACAACCTTGCTTTTCAAGGGAAGGAGATCTTTTATTCCTTCTTGCTTGTAAAAACACAGGTACCCATTTTACATTTATATGGTGCAAGAAAGTATGCAGATCTTTTAGTGTAAAATTTCAAATAGCTTGTCACAAATTTTAGATTCATCAACAGGTTTCTGTTCTTTGTGCTATGTGAAATGTGTAATATATCCATCATCTTTTATATCATATTGAAAATTCATATTACAGAGGCGATGTCACCATTTGACAAAACCTCATGTATCTTGAAAATGAAAATTCCCGTGCCGCTGTCGAGATTTCTGATGGGATGATGAGTTGGTCATATGCACAGGAATGCATTCTCTAGAATCTTATCAGATAAAATGTAACATTTTACATGGAACAGTTACCACTAAGTTGGAACTGTCATAATGCCATATTGATACTGTACATCTATCTGAGGCTGTTTCTAATTCCCCTGTAGGCTTTTCCTCTTAGGATACTTTCTATGGGTTGGTTTGGTCATGATTCTAGCACACAAGGAGGGCAACATAATTACTAAAAGTTATGTATTTATGGCTAAAGTTACAAACAGGAAATATATTTCTGGCAATAATGTGAAGCGCCAGGTTTGGATCTTGCAAGTGTAATTTCAGTATATACTGCAGTTTCTTCCCCGTGCATGGACATGGAAATTCCCATTATATACTCCGCTCATTGGTGTGTGTTTAATTGTTCAGGACTTGTCTGGATTCCTGAAGAGCCAAGTTGTTACTTCTGGAAGGCAGGTGGCATGCATGCTTTCTTTATGCTGTGCACCATGTGTGAATGGTTCAAATGGGACTTCTGAGGCAAGAGATACATCGTAGGGACAGGGGTGTCCTGGGGTAGCACTGTGGGAGGGGTAGGACCGAAGCAGGCAGATCCCCTGAAGAGGCTTGGCCAATCAGGTCAGCAGATTTTCTAAGCTCTGGTCTCTGTGAGAGACTTCATCTCAAAATAAAATGTTACTTCCAGTCTCTTGGATCTGCTGTTCTCAAACACTGGTATACATCAGCATCAGGTGGGACATTGAGAAGATGCAGGACTAGCTCATTTCCTATGAGCCACCAAGTGCTTTTCAGGTGACTCTCATGTCCACTGTCATTTAACGATCCCTGGCTACATTGCTTTGTTGTCTCACTCCAGTTACCAGCTGACTTTCTGGGAACTTCCATGTTTCACAAATTTGACTGCACACTAAATAGATCCTCTAGGAGTTTTGAGACAAGATCGTACTATTGGGCTTCCTTGACTTGAGGTTTGACCTAAGCAGTAGGATTTCGAGACTCCCCAGTTGATTCTGATGATTAGTCAGGTTAGGAAACTATTGTTCTGTGTGACTCCATTCTTCCTTTAGTCTTGTCCCCAAGTCTCCAGATCTAAGTGGCTTCTATGGAGCTGGAGCCTGTTTGTTCATAGGGCTTGAGCTCATTTTCTGATCAGCCTTTTAGTTTGTATTGTGTCCCTTGATAATGAAACTGTTCAGCTCCTGACTTAAGCTACTCTAGGATTGTATTAGAATCATTAGAGACATTTATTTATGTGACAGGATTTCCTGTGACCCAGGCTTCCCAAACAAACTCACCATGTAGCTAAGGATGACTTTGTACTTCTGATCCTCTGGCTTCTGTACCTTGAGTTCTGGGATTCTGTAATACCTGTGACACCATACCCAGTTTGTCACTAGTGAAATTGAAGAATACAGTTGTGTAGGCTTCACCTCAGACCCTCTAGGTCTTAGAATACATTTTAAAGGATTTCATGTGCTGGAGACATGGCTCAGTGGTTAAGAACACACACATGGCAGTTCACAACTGGCTTTAAATCCAGTTCCAGGAGATTGGATGCCAGGAGATTGGATGCCAGGAGATTGGATGCCCTCTTCAGGCCTCAGCAGGTACTGCACACATGTGGTGCAGAGATATCCCTTAGGAAAAACACCCATACACGTATTTTTAAAAAAGGGTTCTGCATGTGAGATTCCCATATTCTATTTTTTTCTGTCCTTGTGTTGCTAGTCCCATAATCTTACTGAATTCGCTGCCTCTCCTAGGCTGTTTTCCTGCGATCTGAGCTACTTTCCCCCATGCCATTTCCCAGTTGTGGGTAAGGCCTGCTAATTATCCTTTCTGCCACTTGCGTGATGGAGAAATAACAGAACAGTGTTAATTGAGGTCACTGCAAGTCTAGCCTCCCTTTGAGCTCCTATTGTTTCCCATTAGTCCAGATGGACTTTGTCTTTCCCTCCTCTTCCTACCCTCTGACCTGGTCCCTCAATTTTATCGTTTGAATTTGAACTGGAACTTGGGTTCGAGACCACCTTGCTCCACTAGAAGCTTTTACTTAGTCCGTGCTCACACACTGAATCAAATCTTCCTGGCCCAGGGCACATTTAACAGAGGGCCACTAGTTACTTGATCGGTACTAGTAACTAGTTACTAGTTATGTGATGTAACCACCTGTGGCTCTCCTTCAGTGTTCGCTTATGAACCAAGCACCCAGATGTTTATTCTTCACACAGCCCCCTTAGACATTTGTGTGTGAGTGTGTTTGTACATGTACTATACAGCACTAGTGTGGATGTCAGAGGCCAACTTGGGAGGATCGGCTCTCTCCTTTCACCATGAGGGTCCCAGGTATTGACCTAAGGCTGTTGGCTTTGTGGCAAGCACCCTTGCCCACTGAGCCATCTCACAGGTCCCAGCAACTCTCCAGAGAAGGTAGCACTTTGCTGTTTACTGATTTGCTCAAGGCTCCAGGATGAGGACTGTTGAAGCCTGAGAAGAAACCCTGGTCCAGTATCTAGGAACATAGCTTGGGTCTCCCTGTAGCCATCTCAGAACCCGCCCCATCTCATAACAACAAACCCTATGCCATTATAACTTGCCCCTGTCCCATAATAACCCACCCAAGTCCCATAGTAACCTACCCCATCCCATAATAACCAGCCCCATTCCATAATAATCACAGCCATGATCATGAGCCAATAAAAGTCACTTTAGAGGATTTGGAGGATGGAGAAAAAGAAATGTGCATACCATCTTCTGGGCACCCAGACCCTGTCCCCTAACAAAATAAATGTTGTCACTTTGGTATTCCCTCACCCCATCCAAGTTTTCTTTTTACACTATAACTTGAACTCCAGGTTGAGTGCACAGTGTGCTGCCACCCCAAGGTGGACCATCAGGAGTAAACAGGCCATTTCTTGGAGGACATTTGGAAAAATTCTTTTTTCTACTCTAAAGTAGTTCGAACTTAAGGCTTATAGATGTAGAGAACAACAACATAGATCTTTTGGTTAGTGCTTTGCTGTAGCATGTGTGTTCTCTAACAACAAACAGTTAGGTTCTGCCCCCTGCAGGGACTGTACCCAGCTGGGAAGTCCTGTATCCTAAACACTGGCTTCCAACAAAGTGGAGGCTGTGACTGAGGCTGGTGTCTAAGAGATACAAGCTTTGTAGTTAATTACATTTTATGTTTCCATTCTAAGAGTCCTTGTGTCTTTGTTGTAACAGGATTGGGGTTTTAGGTTGTACGGTGCCTTTATGCCTCTTTCTGACCTTGTTTTGGGGTCCTCAGAGGTCAGCTTAGTGAGATCCACTCACTAAAATTAGACTGTGGGATGGTCACAGGGTAAGGAGGAGCACTGAGATTTGTGTAGGCTCTGATTTAGGATTTTCTAAGAACTAAGCAGTATTGAGAGAGAGGACCCCGTGAGTCCCATGCTTGGCATATGAGTAAAGCTGAGGGTGGTTACAAAAACAGTTCAAAAGGTGTGTTCTATAGGTCTGCAAGGGATATTTAAAAATAAATTTTAATACACACGTTATTACTTGGTTAATTACTCCTAGTAAGCAGCCATGCATATAGGCATTCTAAGTTCATATGGTTTCCTTTAATGTAATTAATTTGATGTCAGCATTTCTACAAGACGTTAGGAATTACCTCCCAAGTTTTGCATCTCTTTTAATAAGAGTGTGTAAATATTTGTAATCTTAATACTGGGGTGAGAATGTATTTTCTCAGCTAGAGGTGTTGTTTGGCTCCTCTTGCCATCTATGGTAGCACATGTAAAACATTGGTGATAAGTTTTTCAGTGGATCCCTGAAATGCAGAAGTCTGTCCCTCTCTGATAGACATCTTCCTGCTGCTCACAGGTGTCACACCTGAGACCTTCTGGAGAAATGCTTAGTTTTACAGCGTCATTACATTAACACTGTTTTCTCTTCCGGCCATGTAGAAACAAAACAGCAGCAGCAGCGAAAACAAAACAACCCAAGGAAACATTGCCGTATGTTTGTACCTTTGCTATTCCAGTAGGTGCAAGGTTTGGCCCCTGACTAGCAGTTCTAAAGCCAGAGACTATGGCATCAGCTTGGCTCCATCTCCTGTGAGCATTCTGGGAAGGAGAATAATTTCTCTAAAGCTTTCCTAGAAACATGGCTGAGATAGGTGGAAAAAGTGTTGGGCCAAGTATCTGGAGCCCTGGCTGTTATCTCTCTCTGAAGCGTGAGCAAGTCTGTTAGCTTCTCCTGAGTCTTATTTTCTCACCTGTAAAGGGCGGTGGTGGTGGAACCTAGCCTTGTGAGTGAGTAGATGTTTGGAATTATTTTGCTTTGCTTTGCTTCATCTTCTCTTCTGTGTTGATATCCTTCCGCCTGTCTCCAGAGTCTCTGAAATGTGCCTGCTGCCTGGGCTTCTGTAACTCCATATGTCTTAGCTTGTAGGAACTGCTCCCTTTCATTTTACTATTGTCAGGGTGTATATATATATATATATATATACACAACTGTGTTAAAGACAACTGGTGCAATGTAATATTTCTCCTTAGGTGCTGCTGTCTAACACGTGATGGATTTACTACAGCTTGAAAATGGTTCATGCTCAAAATTTTCGGTTCTGTAAAACAAATTAGTGCTGTAATTTATCAGTGTAAGCCTGAAGTTTGGAGAAATAAATATTCTTAAAATAGGAGACATTTATTTATCTAAATGGCTGGAAGAAGAAAGAGCATGACTAATCGAAATCTGGTGGCAATAATGCAGTGAAGAATTTAAACAGAGATGGAATAATGATGGCCATGAGGATGTTTAGATTTACTGGACAGTGACCATCAGTAATTTAAAAATTACTTAAAATTAGCTGTAGAATAATTTTTCACTTTTAACATGATTAGCTGCCACTCTATCGATATACAGTGTCTAGAGAAGTTAATAGCTATCAATTAAATAATTCAAGTTTTTTGACAACTGACTTGTCAGTCAAGTAAATTCATTAATTGGCTGATCTGTGGGAATTACCTTGTTGAACATTTGTTAAGACTATGTATGTTTTCTGCAGTGCTTTAAGAAGAGTAGTTGTGTGTGTGTGTGTGTGCGTGTATGCATATATGTGTGAATGGTATGTGTGCTCTTGGAGGACAGAAGAGGGCATTGCATTGCATTCCTTGGAGTTTGAAGTACAGGTGGTTGTGATCCTCCTGACATGGGTGCTAGGAACTGAACCCTGTTCCTCTGAAGAGCAGCAAGTGCCCTCAGCCTCTGAGCCATCTCTCCAGCCCTTTCTGCAGGGTGTCTTATTTTATTGTTTTTTTAATTTAATTATTGTGTATATGTGTGTGTGTATGCATGTCCATATATGCACATGTGAGCACGTGCCATCTGAGCACGTATGGTCGCATGTTCATGCTCTGCCCGTGGAGGAAGGCCAGAAAACAACTCTCAGGAATGGGCTCCAGGGACTGGTCTTAGGTTGTCAGCCTTGCCTGCCGAGCCATCTCACCAGCTGGATTCTGCTGTATGTAAAAAAATATTGTTTTAAAATGGATAAGGCTGCTTTGGAGGACGTGTGCTCTTTTAGATGATGGGCTACAGCAAACTCTGCAAGTAATTATTATGGGCAAAATTGACCTCAGGCACAATGTTTTGTTGCCTTTTCTCTCTCTCAGAATGTTCTGTGTACTCTACACCTGATTCTCTACCATGAGATGTTTGGAAGCTTAATTTTAGAAAGATAAATGGCCTTTATAAAATAAAAATAAAAGTAACAGTAGTAACCCGAGAATGAATGAGTTCTGGGAACTTCAGGGCTTAGTTACCTCTGATAATAATCGGTGGCAGTAATTTAGCTACTGAACCTAGGAATACTTGTCAGGTTTGAGGTAGAAAGGGACTTTGTATGACACAGGTATGACTGATCATTCTAAGCTGAGAATGACATTCTCCTGAGCTATTTTGTGTGTATTCATGGTTTTCTTGTGAGAAAGGGCCAGTTTTCAAAGAGAAGAGCAGTTGTGGTTTGACTCGCTCCAGGTGGTAGGTGTGATGCAGGAGAGACTGACATTCTTCCTGACTAAGCTCTTCTGTAAAGTGCCTGGAAGAACTGAATTTATACGCGAACCACCAGATGGCAACAGAAAGGGTGCTTATAGAGGATGCAGTTGTTGCTACAGCTTTATTTTTTAATTCTTTGGCACACCATCTCTCAGTATACTTATATTTACACTTTTGGACTAAAAACATCATAAGTTGATAATACCTGGCAGTGTAAGATCACAGCCAGGAAGCTGAATGTGGTACTACTGTGCCACTAGGAAGATTTTATTTATTTTACATGAACACACGTATTAACCATTCCACAGTCCGTGAGCTTCTAGGGATGTAACTTGATAGTTTGTTTCTATGCTTCTGCTCTGTATTTTTATTCATGTTCTCTATAGCTCTCAGTGTAATCACTAATAATTTGCAGAACATTAAACATAAAACAAGCATGGCTCTTACCCTAAAGCATTTTCTGTAACACCTTTGAAAGGAGGTCATGAGATTATAAACAGTGAGCATATTTATGTACTTGCTGGATGATGGTACTTTTGCTTTAAGTAGAGAATGTTTTGTTTTTGCCTCAGAGGCTTATCCCCCTTACCCTCCATTAAACTGTTATCATGGCTCTTTTGGAGTCTTTTTCTTAGGTGAGTCTCCTGTGTGCAAATTAGAAACTCAGTCTGAATTTCTTCAGGAAAAAAAATTTTATTGGAAGAATCCAAGAGAGTTCCAATGTGCCTAGCAGGATGCTATCTTGACCCTTGCGTATATCCAGGGCTTATCTTTACTTCAGGAGTGAGAGTTCAGGAGTAATGCTGAAATGTATGTGGCTCTGGATTTGAGTCATAATGATACACAGATACACCTGCATCATCAAATTCCACTTTCTGTTTTCTCTCGTGTGTGTGTGTGTGTGTGTGTGTGTGTGTGTGTGTGTGTTAGGATTTCTATTGCTATGACGAAGCACCATGACCCAAAGGACCCAAGAACACCAGCCCAGGGGTGGCATCATCCACAGTGGTCTGGGCCCTCCCACATCAATCACTAAGAGAATGCCCATAGGCTTTCTACAGTCAAGTTGACATAAAATTAGCAGCGCAATGTGTTTACTTGTGTATGTGTTCCTCTGTGTGAGTGTGCATGGAGACCAGAGGTCAATATTAAGTTCTTCAAGTGCTTACCATCTTTTTTTTTTTTAAATGGTCATTCACTGAACCAATTGGAGCTTACCAAGTCAACTAGACTGGTTAACCAGTGAGCTGGATTCACTTTCCCTGAACAAGGATTGTAGGAACATGCCACCATGCTTGGCTTTTTATATCCGTTCTGGGGGTACAAACTCAGCCCTTAATGTTTGTGCAGGAAACACTTGGCCCACTGAGCCAGGTCCGAGTCCTTAATCATCTTTAAACCTTGTTTTGTTGCCTTGAAGACCTGTTTATTAATTTTTATCTCTCTCATACAGATGTTGTAAGGATCAGTTGATATGATTAGATATAAGGTATTAAGATTTTACCTAGGACATAGCATTCAGCCAGTAAGTGTTAGGCATTGTTATTGCTATTTACACTTCAGTAGACAGGAATCACACTTTATTCACTCCCCGCCCCCATAGTATTGAGGATTAATGAGTCACTGTAGTACAAAGTGGCAGTGTGAACAATTGAAATGACTAAAGAGCCATTATACTAATAGTAGCCTTGCTGTGGTTTACCAGATGAATTGCAAGGGGGAAGAGTGTGGTGATAGGAACTGATGAGATAATGTAGAAATAGCAAACAGCTGACAGGGTGGTGGTACTGGCGCAGAACATTTGGAATATTTTTACCGTAGAGATGTGACTGATAAAAAGACAAAACAAAGCAAACAAACAAACAAACAAAAGGCTCCTGACTTTGTTGATTTGATGAGAAATAGTGATCTTTTCAAGGACAATATTGCTGGATTCTAACACTACATGTCAGATGGTAGAATGAATATGCTGGGACCAAGTAGAGTTGGGGATGTTTTCTTACTGTGGACAATCTTCAGGTAAAACTGATGGGTATATGGAATGCATAGCAATGAGATGATTTTACAATGTCTTGGAAATACTTTTTTTTTTTTTTTTTCTACATTTGAAATCTTAAGGGCTGGAAGAAAATATGGGTTGTTGTCATCTGGTTAAGTGGGAGGTATTATCACAATTCTCTAATATTACTTCAGTTTTATATTTTGTGACTACCAGAAACATATATATTTACAATGCAATTAACTCTTACGTCAAGAAATTAGCACAAAATATGGTCTAGAATTATGGAAAACAATCAAGTCCACCAAAGTGAGAAACAGACTTGTAGAGTGAAGGAAAAGCCATGACTCTAGCAACGGAAGTTCGTGATAGATGAACTTGCAATACAGGCATGTCCCAGCCCCAGAAGGACATGATGGTGAGCTGGCAGATGTTGCAAATAAAATATTGTATTTCAAGAGCTAGGGATGGTAAGGCCCATGAAAGAGATGACTTTATTTGAACTTATTGGAGATAAAAACAGACCATGATGAAAGAATGGATTAGAAAGTGATCACACAGATTTGGGAAAGAACCAAATAGGATTTCTATAAATGAAAATTATGGTCATTAAATTTAAAAAAGTAACCTCAATGAATGGGTTATACAGCCAAGTAGATATAATTGAAGAGATACTATTGATTTTTAAAGGAGATTTGAGGAAATTGGTTGGATGGAATATAGTACTAAGGGATAGAGAGACAGAAAATGAGTGGTAAAGATTCATGAACTTTAGAATGAGAAACTTCAATATCATCATCCATGAGCTTCCAGAAAAAGAAAATAGAGAGGAGATACTATTAGAAGACATAATTGCCAGGATTTTAAAAATTACTGCTAGTACTAGTTGTCGTTGCTGTTGCTGCTGTTGTATGTGATGTATGTGGACGGGGTGTACATATCATGGTACTTGTGTGTAGAGCTCATAAAACAACTTTTCTCTCCTTCCATCATTATGTGGGTTCTGGGATTGAACCCAGGTCATCAGGCTTGTATGGCAAGTGCCTTTACTTGCTGAGCTGTCTTGTCAGACCCCGGAAAAATTTCAGGAATTCTTAGATTTCAGAAGCACAGTAGGCCCCAAGAAAGATAAAAGCAATTTTATACCTAGAAATACTGTAGTTGAAACACTAGAGAAGAAGACAAAACTAATCTAAGGTAAACAGATACTTGAAATGGCAGATATTTGTCATAGAAGATGATGAAATATCTTCAATGTGTTGAGGGGAAAAAAATAAGCGATCTAGAAATCTGTATTTATATAAGCAATATTCAAGTGTAAGAGTAAAATAAAGACAAATAGATCATTCATAGAGTTTTGCTAGAGGAACTACTAAAAGACGTATTTCATGAAGAAGAACTTGAAACCAGGAGAGTAAGCTCTAAGTAGCTAAATGATAGGAATTAACGTATCTGAACCAACCTTAAATTTCCAGTTACCTTGTGGTTTACATGAGTGAGTACTGTTGGCTGCCAATGTTAAGGGCCTTCACATCCGTGGACTTTACCAACCAGTTGCATATTCACCAGACATTCACACATAATAAGACTGTGTTAGATCACATTTATTCTGTATTAGGTCTCATAAGTAATGTGGTTATTTAAGTCTTATAGAAAAAACTGTATGGAGTATATTATTATCTTTAAGGGCCTGGAGTATCTGTAGATTTTGGTATCTGGTGGTGAGTGAAGGTAATCTAGCATCAATCGATCGCCTACTCCTAAAGTACAAAAACCGTTGAGTGTGAGGGGTAGGGGAGTTGGATGGGCAGGTGGAGCCACAGAGATGTTGGTTAAAGGATACATAGTTTCAGCTGGAAGAGTCATTTTGCAACATGGTGACCATAGCTAGCAACAGTGTTGCAATGTGGTGATTATGACTAGCAACAATGTATTTTACCCATTTACATTGGGTAGCAGATTGTGTTTTTACCAGGAAAAAGTATGAAAAAGTATGTGATAATTAGCTCAATATTGTTCATTCTACACTGTATTAATTATATACAGGAGATGATACCATTGACCCTTAAACAATGTTTTAAGCAGATGTTCACAATGCTTGAGCCCATTGTAGTATAAATAGAAGTGTCACAGTTCACCTAATTTATTTAGGCTTTTTTTTTTTTCCTATTAAAGCTATATTCCTAGGCCTTTTTGTTACTTTTAACTTTTAGATAGGGTCTCACTAAGTTACCCAGACTGGCCTTGAACTTGCTCTGTAGCCCAGGCAGGTCTCAAGACTTGGGGTTCTCTTGCCTCAGTCTACAGTGATTGGTATAACAGGTGTGTGCCACCAGAGTTGGCATCTATACATAATTTGCTTCAACTAAAATGTAGTTTAATAATTGTGAGTAGCAGTTAGTTCATATATTCATTGCACTGTGAGAAAGGAAATATGCAATGATGAAGGTACAATAGTAGTTTTCTTTTTTCTTTCCTGCATGGAGCTGGTGGGGTTTTTTGGCACATATGTGGTTGACTGGAAGGCCTGTATGGTACATGGAATCATGGCGGTCAAGACTGTCACAGAGATACTAGAGAACTAGGTAGAGAGGTTAGCATTGTCTTTTGCAGCCTCCCCTACTGATTTCTCACCAACTCCTGACGGAGTTTTGCTGAAATCTAGTATGATATGTTGGAATGCCACAGACAGTCTGCATCTCTGACTCTGCTGTTCTTTGACGAATCGAGCATGAGTGCACAGATACTTTATAGTAAGTTCTAAGTATTTTTTTGAGAGAGGCTCTTATTATTAATTCAAGCTGGCCTTGGACTCTAGAGTCTCTTCTTCCAGTCTTTCAGGTATTGGGATTACAGGCTTGTACACCTATGCCTAAATAGAAAATTTACACTTCTAATTTAACTTCAAAGCTTGAGTTTATATTTCTTTTCAATGTTTGCTTACATATATATGTGTGCACATGCATATGTATGCCTGCTCACATGAATATGTATATCTGGGGACCAGAGATTGATGCTGAGGGTCTTCCTTGATTTCTATCCCCATTGTTTACCACCCAGAGTCTCCTGCTGAACCTAGTGCTAGTACAGCAGACAAGTTACGCCCAGGATCTGTCTCTGTTCCGAGTGCTGGCATTACAGGTGGACTGCCAGGCCACTGGCTTTTATATTGGTGCTGGAGAAATGAACTCCAGCCTTCACACTCACAGCAGGTGCTTTATCTGTTGAGCCATCTTATCTCTTTAGTCTCTTGAGTTTACTTTTTAAAGCTATAATTACTTTGCTTTGTATGTTGCTGTTTCTTGGGTTTTCAGCTGAATTACGCCATAGATACTACTGGCACCCTCACCCCCCAAAGCCAAATTTCATGTGGCTTCTGGATTATGTTCCAGATTGCCATACCACCAGTTAGAGAGAACATACGGAAAATGCTACTCTGATTTCTTTCTCTCATGATTGGAAAAAAACTGGTTTGGCTGGAATCTTCTGTTCCTCTGTGGATTAGTCCACAGCAGGTCACCCTGACCAGGATACTGAGGTTTTATGTATTTCTAGCTTCTTTCACAGTTGCTCTTACATTGTATAAGAAGGCTACAATCCTATGTTGTTATTAAAAAAGACAAGACACATAATCATGACTCTGATTGATGAGAAGACAGTCCAAAACATTAGTTGAGAAGTGAGATTATAGGAATATCTATATCTATATCTATCTGAGTATTCTTAATGCTTTGGGCATTGTCCCTGTTCTGTATGTGTCTTCCTGTGTATGTGTATGTATGTGCATATGCATGCAACACCTGTGGATGCATACTTGTACAAATGTGTCTGTCTGTGGAGGACAACCACAAATGCCAGAGTGCCAGAGACAAACCACAAATGTTCTCCAGGCACTGTGAATTCCTTTTTTTTTTTTTTGGAGACAGGATTTCCCACTGGTGTGGAGCTTGCCAAGTAGTCTAGGCTGCCTGACTAGCAAGACCCAGGGCTGGTATGGAGGTCAGAGGCTAACCCAGTGTTGGTTCTTACCTTCTACCCTGTTTTGAGACAGGATTTCTTATGTTCATCACTGTGTATGCCAAGATGATATCTGATGGAGAGTTGGCTGTCACCAGACCCCTTGCTCTAAGTTCTGTGCTGTACTGACTGACCCCTAGGAGTGACCTGAGCCTCCTGAATTCCTGATTCTCGCTTCCATCTGTTGGAAAGTATTGTTCTCTCTTTTCTGCTTTTTTGTAATGAGCTTTGATCATCTTTAAAATAAGAACATTTCATCGAGTAGAAAAGCATAGCGGTTAGAGCAGTAACCTGAACGTAGTATTAGTGACGCGGCTGAGAAGTTCCTAGTTTATTGAATGAGGGGCTGTGCTGAAGGAATGGGCCAGCCTGCTTATGACGTCTGTCTCTGCACTCCTAGTATTTCCTGTTTTAACAGAATCATTTAAAACTTTTAAATGGCAAAAGCAATTGGAATTATCTACCCTAATATCTGATCTGTGGGTTTGGGGAAGAATGTGGTTTTCTCACTGAAAGCGGATGAAATGGGAAGCTGGGCTTTTGATATTTTAAAAAGAATCCTTTGATTTGAGAGAACTTAACTTATGGTTTTGGCCTTATTTTGTTCATCTATTTGAAAAAGGCTCACACTAACTTTATAGGCTCTTTGTAAGAACAAAAATCTCCTTTGAAAGATGGATTGATAAACACATTTGTCCCATTGATTTCTGGTTAGGCCTGTGTAATCTTCTTGATTCTAGTGTCAAATCCTCCCAATAAGAACAGCAGTGTTGAGCCCATTCAGTACATTCAAGTTTTTACAGAAGTTGCACAAAAGTTTGAAACATCATTGTGCATTGTTCACTCAAAAAGGAGTGAATTTAAATTTGAATATGTGTACATATAGCACTTAAAAGTTGAAGTGTAAGGAATGTAATGTAAGGAATATAACGTAAATTAGAGCATCGGGTGTGAATGCTGTTCTAGCTGACAGTTTGATGGCCGTGGGTTCATAAAAATGTAGTTTTGTTGTTGTTGTTGTTGGTTTGTTTTTGATAACTGTGCTGGTAAGAGTGGAGATCCCCCAGCCATTTCTTTGTCCTGGTATTTCTTAGCTTGTTTGTATGGAGCCCTGCAGATCCCTGCAGCCTGATGCTGCTCTGCTCCCCCTCCCCCTTGCATATTTGGTTTTTAGTGTTTCCCTTTCTGCTTAAATGTTCCAGATTTGCTCTTTTTTTGAGCAAATGATTTTTAAACCGTTTAAAGAGGGGGATCCTTCCTGAGTATAGTAACATCTTTGAATAGTAATCTAAATGTGCAGTTGTAATAAAGCTTCTCAGGCAAAAGAAGGAGCCCACACACATGTATTTTTCACTTATTTATAGATCTTATGTGTGTGTAGGGGGTGTCATGGTGCTCTTGGGAAGTCAGAGGATGGCCTGTGGGAGTCAGTTCTCTGTACCACATGGATTCTGGGGGATTGACCTCAGTTGGTAGGCCTGCTGTGCCTGTGCTTGCCTGCTGTATCTTGCTGGTCTTATTTGATTCTTTATGGTGGTTTTAGTTTATTTAATTCTTGCAAGTGAAATTAGTCATCATGTGTTTTGAGTTTTGCTGTTGTCTTTCTCCTTTCCAGACTAACTAGGGACCAGGAATAATCCTTTGTCTTTTCTTTCCCTTGGTCCCTTCCTCCCTCCACTCCCCCCTCTTTTTTTTTTTCCCTCATTAAGTAGCCACACTGTGTGCATCTTTGTGTTTGATGTATGTGTATGTGACTATGTATGTGGGGAGAATGCAGAAGAGGACACTGCTGTTCACTTTACACTCAATGTTTTGTTCTCTGAAACCATGAGTCTAAATAGCCCTCTTGCTTTATAACTTGGTTATCTTAGTACATGCTGTACTGATGGGAAGTTAACATTGTGATTTATTTTCGCACCTCCAGCAAATTTTCTCAGTTTCTCCTTGTTCATGGGAACTGTTTATGTCCCCATGTATGACCCCATATGTCCCCATATATGGCAACATTTATTTCATGTTAATGAGCAGTGTTAATAGGCACCTTTACAGGTGAAAGAGCAGAGGAGGATACTTGATTAAAATAGGCATACTTTGTGGCTGGAGATGGCTCAGCAGTTAAGAATGCTTGTGGATCCTTCAGATGACCAGAGCTCTGTTCCCGGCACTCACCTGCACTGGGTGACTCACAGTTGGTGGTAACTACAACTCTAGGCAATCTGACCTCTTCTGGCTCCCACAGGCATCTGAATGCATGTGCGCATACATATGCACACAAATATATAAATAATAAATATTTTAAAAAATAGTATCCCTTGCTTCTTTTTTTCCTCCTTCCTTCAGTACTAGAGATTGAACCTAGGGCCTCACACATGTGTGACAAGTGCTATTCTACCGAGCTACATCCTCCCTTCACCTTCCACTTTAGCTGTTCTTAAGTCTTACTTATTTGGGGAAATAGGGAGATGGAGTTATCTTTTTATTCTAGAACTTGAAATTTAAAAACTCTTTTATGTGTGTGAGTGGTTGCACACATGGCTCAGTGCTTGTGTAGAAACCGGAGGACAACTTGATGAAGTTGGTTCTCTTCTTCCATCTTTATATGGGTTCTGGGAATTGAACTCAGGTAGTCAGGCTGGCATGTCTTGCGCCATGTTGCTGTCACAAAACTTTGGGTTTTTTTTTTTTTTGTACTAATATTGTTTTTATTATGTAATAGTAATTATGAAAAATAACAATTAGGTTGGCCTATTTTTGTCATATAAATGTGTGGCCACAAGAAGCTCTGCTTTTCTCCTCCTTAGTTCCATGGTTCCTTCTGCTTCATGCGATCATGGTTCTTAGCTTCATGAATATTTGCTCAATGAGATTCTATGGACCCCCCTACCTCCCCAGCCTCAGAGGAATTGCAGCATACTGTTGCTTTAGAGGTTGATCCTAGCACACTTGCCTGTTTTTCTTTTCTTTTCTTTCTTTTTTTGGTTTTTCGAGACAGGGTTTCTCTGTGTAGCCTTGGCTGTCCTGGAACTCACTCTGTAGACCAGGCTGGCCTTGAACTCAGAAATCCTCCTGCCTCTGCCTCCCAAGTGCTGGGATTAAAGGCGTGTGCCACCACTGCCCGGCTGCACTTGCCTGTTTCTCACTTACCATGCTTGAGAGCTCATTTCACAGCAGGATTTATGAATGAATCTTGTGAAAACCTATACATATAGAAAATAGTTTTGGGGTTTTAGAAAGTGTTTACTGTGCAAATGACCCAAGTCCAAGGCTTAGAAACCATGTTTTATTTATTTTTCTTAGAGCTGAGCATGATGGTACAAATTTGTCATACTAGTGCCGGGTTGGTAGAGACAGGTAGGTCCTGGGTTTTGCTTGCTAGCAAGCCTAGCTGAATTGTTGAGTTTCAGGTAAGTGAAGAGAGCCTGACTCCCCAAATGAACAAATAACAAAAAGTCTTGAGGAATGACCCTTAGGCTGACCTCTGGTCTGCACGCACACCCTTATATATGCACATGCACACACACAAATGCTTTTAGGCCATCTGATGACCTGTGTTGGCATTGTAACCTATCCTTGCCCTGACATTTGTGAGCTGCGTAACCTTGGGTGAGTGCTGTAACTTGTCCGGTTTAGGAGTCATTTATAAAATGAAGTTAATCTCTCCTGAGGTTTTTGTAAGGATTAGAAGAGATAATGCATGTACAGTACTTAGCGTGGTGTCCTGCTTAATAAATCACAGTGATTATTATGCCCATTCATTTATCAGATCAAATGATTCCCTAATGTGTTTCTCCTTCTTCAACTAAAATTAAGTGCACAGCAGGCGTGTTAGTTGCGGTCACCTGTTTTTGTCACCCTCTCACATACCTTGCCTGTTCCATTGTTTGTGTTAATATTTCCCCCTCTTTCCCAACACACGTTACACGTTTTCTTTTCTTGTTGATGGTCTCACTCACCTGTCATATCCCCCTTGCCATCTTCTTCATCAAGGTATTGCTTGTGGCTGAGTGTGGAAACTCACCAGAGCAGGACTGTTTATGTTGCTGGTCCTCCAGAGTCAGTTAAAATTGCAGCCACGTTTAATTCAAGTCACCAGACGGGATGATCTTTCTTGTGATTGGGATTTCAGCAGGGACAGAACTGAAGTTGGGATGTAGACATCGGACAGAGAGTGATGAATGTGGGCTAGATGTGACAGAAGTTTCTTACCAGCGTGGGCCTGTCCAAGGCCGAAGAAGTCCATATCCTGGGGGACAGTCATGAGGGGAAGGGTGTGTGGGTGGGGATAGGGAACACAACAACCCCATTGTTAAGTTACCATAAGCATGGTGACTCTGGCAGTGGGATGGTGTTTAGGGTGTGGCTAAATGCTCAGTAGGGCATCAGTGTGACCCATCCATACCCTCTGCTGCTGCTATGTAGCTGGTTTTTGCTACTTTGTGGGTTCATTTTTTTCCCCTACCCTTTATCTCTCTGGTTTCACCCCCATCACTAGGTAGGAGAGGAAGGGAGAGAGAGGAGCCTGAATCTATTTTGTTTCCTTTTGTTTCTTCTTTGAGCACAACTGTTAACAAACTGCAACCTCCACCCCCGGCCAAACGATCAACCCTGCCAATGGTGGCTCTAGCACTTATATACACTTTGAAAGAATTCCAGACGTTATACAATCACAGAAACTATTTGCAGCTGGCAAAACCATGCCTCTGTTAGAGCATGAGACAAATCATAGTTAAATGCTGCAGATAGTCCAAAGCAGCCTCATATCTCCACACCTGGGATTAAAACAAAAACATATCTACATAACTTTTCTGTGTTTTTAAAGCAAGCAAAATTCCAAAATTGTCACTACAGCCATGTCCTGGGCAAGCTGGTGTGCAAAAAGCAGTAATGCTTCTGGTAAGTAATAGGCTCTCTGGCTTCTTGTCTGACGGGCTCACATCTTGTTGGATACATGCACATACAGTCTGATGGTCTGTTTTCTGTTTGTTTGTTGTTGTACGAGGCCCTGATGATCCATCACTCTCTCCCAGGTTATCTATCAGTGGCCAGCCTGCATGTTCCTGTTCTGTAGATTGCCAACTCAGATTCCCTTTCAGAAGCTGCAGTCAGTGCAGGAAGTAGAATATAATGTTTGAAACATTTCTGGAATATTCTGTTTAAGGATTTCACTGCTGTCGTAATGATTTCTTCTTTTATATCAAGCTTTGCCTTTTCATTGGCCTAATAGAGTCCATCATCTTGTTTTTGTTTTTCTGAAAAATTGAGTATTTAAAAAGTTCTGGTAGGAGATGAGTTTACCTGCTTAATAGGATCACCTAGAACTGGTGGTGATGGTGTGGTGTGGCAGTCAGCCTTCAGTCCTTTGAGAGTCTATCCTGGTTAGCTTCCTTCCCACTTCTGCCTTGATAAGTGGGTATGCACAGCTCAGGGGACTGCTTTATGCACATGTCACTGTTCTTCCTTATACTTGGGTGGAGGTGTCGGCAGTCTGGAGATCTGATTCCAGTTTTCAGATCTCTCTTTTCTCTGTGGCTACAGCTTCCTTTAAAATGCTTACCTATACCATGTGTGTGTGTGTGTGTGTGTGTGTGTGTGTGTGTGCGCGCGTGCGCTTGCATGTGTTTTGAGACAGGGTCTCGCTCGCCTGGCACTTGCTATGTAGACCGGGAAGGCCTGCCTTTGCCTTTCAGTGCTGGGATAATAGTTGTGTGCCACCATATTTTAGCTTCATCTGTCTCTTCTAATTTTGTACATACTGTGAACTCCATGGAGAGAACTGCTACAAGCAAAATGGAAGTGAGTTTTTATATCATATAGAATAAGAGGTCATGCTACTGTAAATCACTGTTTAGTATTCCAGTTTGTGCATTTCTGAGTCAAAGTTCATTCTTTCAAAAACTATCTTATTAAATATTGATTTTCCCCTTGGTTCATCCACAAAACCCCTAAAGATAGAGGAGGCATTTTGACTAGCCTTTGTTCTTCACAAATAAGTCATTAGAAGTCAATTCAAATCCAACTGTGATGTGAGTTCATGGTCTTTCTAGATTAGAGTCAGGGATCTTATATATTTTAAGCATCTTCTCTAAGTATTAATTGTGGTTATCCTAGACTAAGTCCTGTTTGAAGTATGGAATTTGTTCACTACTCATCTTGTTAAAAGAAAACAAATAAGACTTATCATGTAGCTTTTGCTACTTATATAATGAGAACAAATTTAAGCATAGAGTTAAACTTGCCTACAAGTTTTAAAATAGTGACTTTGGTTCTTAGGAATTAAAGGAATTAGTACATTGTCAGGCAAAGTGTGGCTTTCGCAGGAGTCAGCTAAGAGCAAGCAGTCTTAACTTAAACCTTGTGAAACTTGGACGTTGCCTGTAGACTCTGACTGACACAATTAATAGAACTTTTGAAGCATCTGTGTGTTTCATCTGAAATTTGACTTTTGTGCTACTATGGGGATATGTTGAAGTCCTCAAAATTTAAGACAATTTTAGGGCTCATCAACGAAGGGCTCTTGGCATGAAAATTAAATATTAACTATGTGTCAAAGAAAAAAAAAATTGAAACCACAAATCTTAAAAACAAAACCAAACCCCAAAATGCCCTTCCAAATTTCTGACACAGATGATAGATACTGTGGTATTTTCTGAATGTGTAGAAGCCTCAAAATCAAAGTGAAAATGATTTACAATGTCCTCTTTGATTTTCTGGGTCACTTAATTTGAGTTGATTTCTTCAGAATGTACCAGATTTCTTAGAGCGTAACACTGATCACACACCCTGGGTGGCTTCCTAGAGTGGAGCTGTGCCATGGGGCTCTGGAGGCTGAACCCAAGGCATGCCATTCAGAACTTCACAGCTGATACTAGGTCAGAATAATGATTTCTATGCAGCTGCCCTTCCCTTCCCCCAGATAGTTCACACTACATCTTAAAGTACTTGAAGTTGCTTTCCAAGAAAGAACTCTTCATGTTGTGACAAGAGAAAACAAACAACAACTTAATCCTGAGATTCAGTGTCTGAGGGATGGCTCAGTGATAATGCTACATAAACATAACAACCCCAGTTCATTCCCTAGCTACCCACATAAAATCTGGGCAAGGCAGCACATGGCTGTAACCCCAGTGCTGGAGAAGCAGGTGGATCTCTAGGGCTTGCCCAGTCTAGTCCAGCCAAAATAGGTTCAGAGATCCTGTCTCAAAAATAAACTGGAGAATGATTGAAAAGCACATTCAACATGGTCCTCTGGTCTTCACATGCTCATGCATCTGCATGCACGCACGCGCACGCACACACACACACACACACACACACACACACACACACTGAGGTTTGACTCACATAATGTAAAGTTAACCATTTTGAAATGAATAGTTTGATAGCATTAGACACACACTGAGTATTATGCAGTAACCGCTTCTATCACCTCCTAAATCCTCATGCCCATTATCCAGTCCTTCCTTATTCCACCCCTTCCTCCAGCTCTTAACAGCCACTAACTGGCATTGTTTGTATGGATTTACCTATTCTGAATAGTTCATGAAATGAAGCAATGTGATGTAAGGCTTTTTCTGTTGGCACCTGTCAGTGGGCATCATGTTTTGGAGGTTTGTGGTTATTGTGCACGCCAATCCTTCATTTCTGTTTATGGCTCAGTATTCCATTGTGTGGATGTACTACAACCTGTTTATTGATCTGTTGATGGACTTTGGCATTGTTTCCACCCTTCGGTCATTATCAATAATGTTAATGCTCATGTTGATGTATTTGTTGGAATATTTGTTTCTTTTTCTGGTGTATTCCTGGCATTGAAATTTCTGGGTCATAATTCCGTTTTTAAGTTTAAAAAGTATTTTCTGGGAGCTGTAGAGAAGGCTCAGCAGTTATGAAGATTTGTTGCTCTTGCAGAGGACCTGGGTTCAGTTCCCAGCATCCACACCAACCATCCTTAACTCCAGCTCCAGGGGATCTGATGCCCTCTTCAGGCTAACTAGGGCAATGGTGCATGCAGTGCACCTACATACATGTGAGCAAAACACCCGTTCACAGAAAATAAAGATGAATACTGAAAAGCCCTAAGTTTTCTGCTTATGATATATGCGCTTGTGTCTGTGTGTTCATGTTTATATGTGTGAGTATGTGCATCCTTGCCCGAGTATGGACATGGAAACTCAGAAGACAGCTGCAGGCACCAGTCCTTGCCGTCTGCCATGTTTGAGACAGTCTCTGATGTTCGCTGCTGCAGAAGACAGATTACGTGCTATGTGAGCTTCAAGGGATTTTTTTTTTCCTCTGCCACCCATCTTGCTGTAGGATGTTGCTGCTTCTAGTGTCCTGTGAGTTCTTGAGATTTGAACTCATGTCCCCACTCTTGCAGAATAAGTACTTTATGTAGTGAGCCATCTTCCCAGTCCTGTACCTCTTTTAGTAGCTGCCAAACTGTTTTCAGGGTGACTTGGATAATCTTATATTCTTACCAACAATGGGCAAGAATTCTAGTTTCTCTGTATCCTTGACAAAATGTGTTTTCTTTTTTATATTATTCATCCTAGAAGATATCAAGTGGCATCTTACTGTGATTTTGATGTATTCCCACAATGATTAATGGTATGGAGTAATTTTATATGATTGTTGGCCATTTAGAAAAATGTCTATTCAAGTTATTTGCCTATTTTAAAATTATGTTGTTATTGTCGAGTCAAGGGAGTGCTTTACATGCTGCAGGTACTATGCCCCCTATGTAAATATTTTCTCCTATTCTGTTACCAGTCTCTTGCTTATTCTTTCAGTATTTTTTTGCAAAAATGGGTGCTTTATTTCTTCACACAGAAGGTAGCATTTTATTTTACACACAGCGTTTTTATAGTTCCCCCCAAGTAACAGTGCAGTGTGGAAATTTTGTATTAGCACACGGAGATTCATAGTCTTACCTTCTTCTGCCTCTGTCTCTCCTTGCCTGTGGTGTCTCGCTGTGTGGATGTCCTTGCCTGTGCTGTCTCTAGTCTCCTCATGCTGTCGAGAGTTCTCACTGAGCCATGTCATGTGTAGGTAGTTCAGTGCCTGTGCCAGTACTGCTGTGGGATAGGTTTGTGGAAGTGCTACTGTTTTATCCAAGGCTTTTAAACATTACATTCTCTAAGGGAACTCTGTTAGCGTCTTCTTTCCCACACTCACTACATTACATCATTTCTTTATTCTTGCAAAGATTGGTCCTGCAGAGCTCGGTTTGCCTCTGATCCTGGCACTTGTGTTTTTTAAAGGCTCCATAGTTGAATTTGGCATTGAATATGCCAAATATAAGATATAAGTTAGGAAAGATAAGGAAAGAAAAGAAAGGAACACACCTAAGCATTGAGATAGACTATCACTGTGGGGTTAGTTTCTTGTTCACAGAACTTTGAGGAGGATCTGCAGCCCACTAGGGGATGGTGGCCCTCTCCTGTCACAGCCTTCTGTGACCTGCACTCCGCTCTTCCCTATTTTTGTACCTTCCTCAGTGTAGGCTGTGAACATCAGGGTACAGGGTCATGGTGTTCATTGTCACGTCTGCATCTGGCACAGTTCCTGTGAGAGTTTATTAGATGTGTACACAAGTACCCTGTATAGTTTTCTTTCTTTTATCACTGCTTCTACTGGTGCTTCTTAAATTTCTATAATTTGATGTAAAAGATAGAAAGAAGCTCTGTGGTAACACTGGTCAGTGTTGAGATCAATTATAAAAGACTTGCATGTTCTAGAGAGAAACCCATTTCCATGACCCTTCCTATTATTGGTTAGGTTCCATTCTTTGTGGTTGGAAGACTGAGGCTCCCATTTCCTTTCTGCCTTGTTTTTTTTTTTTTTTTTTTTTTTTTTTTTCGAGGCTGGGTTTTTCTGTGTAGCCTTGGCTGTCCTGGAACTCACTCTGTAGGCCAGGCTGGCCTCGAACTCAGAAATCTGCCTGCCTCTGCCTCCCGAGTGCTGGGATTAAAGGCGTGTGCCACCACTGCCCGGCTCCTTTCTACCTCTTAACAGTGATAACTCTGCTGTCTAGAGGCCACATGTATTCTCTTTCATGTGGTTCCTTCATCTTCACCCTAGCAACGCAGGGTCAGGTCCTTCTTATCCTGAGTATTTCTGACTTTTGTATTAGGGTGGGGAAACTCTTTTCCTAAAAGGTCCAAAGCAGACCCAACAGAATACCTTATCTATGTATTGTCAGCCTGTTTCACCACAGTACACAGGAATAAGATCATATCATAGTCATAGGTTCTAGTTTGAGATAGGGCAGTTTTGAATCTGCCTATCACAGCCTCTGAAGTTTGGTGGTATGTCAGAGCAGTTATGCTTCAGCCAATTAACTATCTTCTTTCTTGGTAGTGTGTACTGCTTTTCCCTTTGCTGTAACAAATATCCAATAGAAACAAGTTGAGGCAAGGAGACTGTATTTTGGCCTGTGGTTTAAGAGGGGAGACAGTCCATCATGGCGGGAAGGCAGTGGCAAGAGCAGATCTAGATGTGGCAGCTGGAGCGTAAAGCAGCTGCACCGTCACATTCCAGTGGCAGTCAGGAAGGAGAAAGGTGAAAGATAGCACTTGCTTTCTCCCTTTCCCTTTTTCATTTACTCTGGAAACCCAGCCTGGGGTGGTAGTCTGCTGTCAGGGTGGGCCTTTCTCCCCACTTAACCTCTTGAACACACCCTCACACGTGTCCCAAAAGTGTTAGGAGAATCTTAATCCAAGTAGAGAAAGAAGATTAACCATTACGTGGGATCTCTTTGGAATTAGTCAACTTTCCTTTCTGATGTCATAAACTCTACTGTATATGACAAGAATCATGCCACATGATATATCTCATGTGATGTTGCTTGAGGCAAGAGAATGTACGTATGTACATGGGCTCATCACAAAGTCTGGAGAGCGTGATTCCAGGGGCTCATGGCTCCTGCTTCTCTTCTTTCTCACATTTCAGTGTGAGGTTGAGTTTTTTTGTCACCTGTCTTGTCCTCTCTTAGACTTGAAGTCTTTGAGTAAATTGTTTGGGTCATAGTAGAATTTAAAAGATGTAAGCTTTTTATTAAAATGTATCACTATCACCAAATAGTATCACTTGGTAAATTTTGCAAAACTAGATGCCTAGTTCATAGTCAAATAAAAACTTTAGAGTATGCACCAGTACCTTAGAAGTCTGCCTCCCATATGACTCCGAGAAAGCAGTGTTTTACCCACCTTTTAATTTCAATTTTCAGCCTATTTAATCCTCTTTTCACTACTTTTAAAATCTTTTATTTGAGAGGTAGATCCGAAAAGCTAATCCTTAGGCTGTTTTGGAGCAAGGGATCAGAGTAGATAGGAGCTAGCTCAGAATCTTGTATACTGCTGAGAAGGGGCCTCTTATCAAAGCTGGAGGGGCTGGATGCCTTCTCAGTAATCTGAAATAAACTCCCCCTGGATGACTGTAACTTTTAGTTATAAGGCAGATATTGTACTGAAAGCCGACTCTTACCTTTACTGTTAAAATAGAAACTGAGAAGCACTTTTAGAAAAGTCATCCTAACGAGGTCTATTTGAGGTGGCTGCTGGCTTTGCTTTTATATTTTATTTTTATGATCAGTATTTCTAGTTTTTCTTCAATAACTTTATTAAATCTGTACCTAGGAAGAAAGAAAGAAGTTAAACAGCCCCTTTCTCAGGCTTAATCTTCTGTTTTCATGGAGGGTAACAACGTCCTTTTTGAACTTTTGTCTTTTACCAGAGAACAAGCTTTAGGAAACTGCATTCAGTACTGGGACCCTGGGTATTTACATGCCTCTGTCTCACGACTGTCAAAGCACAACCCCTAATGTTCTCTGCCCTGTCACTTGTTCACCAGACAGACTCTTATAGACACTGTCTTGTTCTTCTGGGGAGAAGCAGGATTTTATAACCTTGGTCTGAATCTTATATGTTCGGCATTAGCCTGTTTCTAATTGCATGTATCATACCACTCTGACGCTTTTACATGTGCGATCCCAAACTGTACATGTAGTATGTATATGCGTATGTGTGTGCACATGTATGTGTGTATGTGTGTATGTGTATGTGAATGTGAATGCAGTGTCCACAGAATCTAGAGAGGCCATACCTCCTGAAGGTGGAGTTATAGGTAGTTGTGAGCTGCCCAGTGTGGGTGCTGGGTATGAAAAATATCCCCTGTAAGAGCAATATAAGCTCTTAACTACTGAGCCATCACTCCAGTCTCATATGTAGCTTCTTAACCCATTTCTCCATAAGCCTTTAAACCTCAAGGATTGTTTATATTTTTAATTGACACAGAAATTTTCCTTAGTATTCTCAATATATTCAAATAATATCTGCCTAAGGAGAAGAATATATGTAATTTTGAATAGTTAAGGCATTCTACTTAAAATTCTTTTTTTTCTTATAGTAAGCTTTTTGAAGAAATTCTTATGCAATACCAGTTTCCAGAGACAAAAATGATGATTTTAATTATAGACAATAGAATATTAAAAATCATTTCCATTATAGAACTGTCTAAAAGAGTAAAAGAGTATATCAATAAAACAAACCACCTCCTTGTATAAAGTTATTGATATTGCCAAATGTTATACCTATATATATCTGTCTGAAATGTAGGATATGAGTTGCTGAATAATGCTGTGAATTTGTTAAAAAATTCATAAATGGTTTTCAGGCCTTTGAATTTCTGGCATTTTAGTCAAATAATCATTCTCTTGAGCAGGAAAATGTTCTAGGTTGTTGTTACAATAAAAGTCATAGGGCTTTAGAAAACATGAGTAGGCTGTGTGAATCCAGTGTGCTCCTCCCGAGAGCCCAGGGCAGCCCAGTGTGCTTGTTATACCCAGGATGCATTGTTGGTGGTGGTGAAATAATAAGCAGAAGAGCAGAATTAAATGCACATATATGAAGATAGCAAACTGGATCAGATTGTTAGTGTTTTGTTCTTCAGTGATTTGGGTTTTATGATATTTCTTTCTAAAGAAAGAAAAATAAAGCATTTGATTTGAAAACAGCCACTGGTATATTTTGGTAAGTATGTCTAGGAATCTTTCTGTGCCTTTTTGCACACGTGTGTGCACACATACACATAGGACTGGGAAGATAGCTCATTTAGTAAAGTATAAGAATAACGACCTGAGTTTGGATCCCTAGTACCCAGAGTGGAAACATGAGGATCCATGAGACTAGCAGGACAGCAGCTCATCTAAGTGACGAGCTCCAAGTTCAGTGAGAGACTGTCTCAAAATTGTAAGGTGGAAAGTGATTGAGGAAGATGCCCAGTGCTCTGGTCTCTAAATGCTCATGCACACATGTGACCACATAGATAGATCACACACACACACACACCACACCGAACATGAGTTGCTAATGTGTTGAATGAAATTGTATGTTGTTTGTAATTGCTCATTCAACAGTATCAGATTTCAGTTCTGTAGGTGGGCATCATTTTTAATGTGTTGAGTACTCCTGCACTGTCAGTTTTGTTTACTTCGATGTTGATAGCCTCTGAAGTTTCTGTTGCTCTGTTGTAATCATGATTGATGGATATGGTTAAATGAACCATCTTCTTCTGTTTGACTGATACTCAGTTACATTGAATACCTGGCAGTAGGATTGCTTGGTCATAGGAGTGCTCATGTTGTTCTGTATCACAGTTGTACTTCAGATAAAAGGGTTAACCTATGTTTACATCAAGTCCCCTGTGGATCTGAGGAAGTCATGAGTGAATGTGTATTGTTGCCACGTCAAGGACCCAATGGCTCATCCCTGTGGGAATGGCAAAGCCTTCCCTGTCCTGGTCAGGCTCAGATTTGGCAAAACCTTCCTCAGTTCTAAGGTTGGATGTTGGTAGTGTGTGGAAATACCAGCTTTCTCCTCTTGGAAGTTTACAGCATGTAACTGCTCTTCTACAGAGACCTTCTACCAGAAACTATCTAATGCCTCCTCTCATGCTGCACTAAACACACAGGTTCCAGGTTGCTGCTCCATCAGAGTGAGCACACCCTACGTGAGTCTAGCTTCTCTCTCTCTCTCTCTCTCTCCTTCTTAATTTCCTTGTTACCCCAGTCAGGTCAATACCCCAACCCCTCAGGTTGTGTTGGTCCTTATTTCTGCATCTTGTTGCCAAGACTGCTTCAATAGATTAAAAAAAATGTAAGAGGGCTGCCGGGTCTGTGTTCAATCAGAGATGATGCATTTAATCCTCAAGAGGCTGGAGGCCCCAGAGAGTTTAGCGGTCAGGTGGGGTGGAGGCTTGGGGTTGGGGACATCCTCGTGGAGACAGAGAGTGGGGAGGAGGTATGGAATCTGGAACAGTTGGAGGGTGGTGGCGGGGGGGGGGATAAAATCTGGAGTGTAAAAAAAATAAAAAGAAAAAAACCGTAAATCATAAATCTACAAGAGTGGGAATATCCGCCCATCTTTTATTCATTCATTTTTTTACAGCTTCCACTTTTTAATAAAAAAATGTAAAGATAAATATGCCAGTTTCATTTCTGTTCTTATAAAATCTTGACATAAAACAACTTAAGGGAGAAAGAAGTTTATTTCAGTGTGAAGTTTTAGGTTCTAGTCCGCCGTTGTGAGGAACTCAAGGCAGAAAGCTCAAGTCAAGAACAGAGAGAAATGCATGTTGATTTGCCAGTTTGTGCTCAGCTCTGTTTCTCTCCTGCAGTTTGGAAACCCTACCTAAAGAATGATGTTGCCGGCAGTGTTGGTGCACGCCTTTAATCCCAGCACTTGGGAGGCAGAGACAGGCAGATTTCTGAGTTTGAGGCTAGCCTGGTCTACAGAATGAGTTCCAGGCCAGCCAGGTCTACACAGAGAAACCCTGTCTCGAAAAAACAAAAAACAAAAAAACAAAACAAAAAAAAGAATGGTGTTATCCACAGTGGCCTTGCTGTCCCCACATTAACTAATTTATTGAAATTTCCCCGCAGACATCTAAAGATCAACCCAATTCAGACAGTCTGTCACTGTAGCATTTTCCCCACGTGACTCTAGGTTGTATCAAGTTGACAGTTAAAGCTAACCTCACAACAAACAGCGGTAATGTGTGTACTCTTTGCCTAGCTACTGTAATTTTTGAGTCATAACTAAACTTTTCTCTTTTCTTTTCTTTTCTTTTCTTCTTTTCCTCCTCTCTCCCCTTCCCTCCTCTGCTCTCCTCTCCTCTCCCCTGGCCTCCTCTTCTCTTCCCTCCTTTCTCCCTTTCCCTGCCTGCCTATCTGTCTGTCTGTCTGTCTGTCTGTCTGCCTGCCTGTCTGTCTTTCTCCCACCTGGGACATGTTGTCCCATGTTGTGAGGCAAGTTTTAGAGATACTATCATTTAATCCGTGATATCCTGTTCTTATTTTCACCCACTTGTTTATTGCTGGGAGTGGGTAGCTTTTAATGTACTATCGGGCACAAATGGTTATATATTTTAATTTAATAGTGAGTTAATTGATTTTCTTTCTCTGGGCTTATAGCAATTGCATTAGTGTGGCTTAGAACTGGGGTGTAATAGGTGTAAGCTATTAGATGAGAAGATAATGCTCCATTCTAGGAAAGTAACCAGGCTTTGTGTTGTTCAGATAAGGCTGCTGCACTTGGTCTTGGTGTGACATTTTAAGACACTGACAAATGAGCACATGCAGAAGACTGACCCACGGAATGAGTTGGAGGATGGTCAAGGGAGGCAGGTGGGGGTCTTTTGCTTAGAGAATACAGATTTGAGGGAAACGCTGAAGATCGGGGTGAGGACTAGTGATAACTGCAGCGAGAGCAAGGAAGAAGCTGCCAGTTAAGTAGTGTTACCTCTGACCTGTGAGTGGGAGCCTCTCCTCGGTGTCCACAGTGGCGCTTGCTTATGGCTTTGAGAAGCAAGGAATTAGTTTCTGATGGAAGTGGTGCTTTTGGTTTCCAGGAAACTTGTGTCAGGCTTAGCAGGTTTTGCCTCCATACCCAACCTGCCAAAGATAGTTTTAACTTTTGAGATAGAAAAGGCTTGTTTTGTTTTGTTTTTTTGTTTTTGTGTTTTTGGGTTTTTTTTTTTGTCTAATAAAAAATGGTTTTCAGAAAACAATGAAAAATAACTTCAGTTGAGAGATAACCTCTGTAGGCCCAGAATCCAGTGTCTGTAGTCTCAAACTAATAGTAATTGAAGAAGGTTCTGATAGCAAAGGGTTATCACTCCTTTGGAGGCAGAACCTGACCTGAGTACACAGACCTTTGTTTATCCCACTTGTTGTTAACGTTCATGTATTTCTTTGTAGAAATAGTACTGTGTTGGATTTGGGTGTGCTGTCCATGTCCCAGAGGGTGTTATGTAATGCTGTAATTACTCCTCTAAAACTCAGAGTTCTGAGGTCTGAGCACTTCTGGCCTAAAGGGTGCTTGTACCTGTAGCTGTTGCTTTCTCATGCTGAGTGGTACACAGTGTATTTTGATGCCTGATCACTATGCACATGTAAAATGAGGATGATAATACTCTTGCTGTCCCCTTAGAGGCTGTGAAAATGAGATTATTATGTAAAGCATATTCAGAATAGGATTGCCTAAAAATAACACGTTCCTTGCATGGTCTTTTTATTCTGTACATGTTTAAGTTTATTTCTAAGAGTCATTGTAAGTATCTGTCTGGATGTGGTGGTTCATGCATGTGGGAAGATGGGCTGTGAGTACTGCTGTGAGTTCAAGGCCAGCCTGTGCTCCAGAGTGAGATTTTTGTCTCAAAAATAATAATTGAGGAGAAATATGTTGAAATGTTCTCTTTAACTATTATAACAAAGATGCATCCTCCAGAAGCAAAACGGTGAGTGATGTTTCAAAAGTATTTTTATTTTATCCAATCTGACCGGTGCATTATAGTGGGTTTCTGAGTTACTTGGAATGAAGTAAGGCTTATTTTAGGGTCTACATTTATGAGCTCTTAGAATATGCTTTTAGCCATCTATTTAAGTTGCTTGTAAATGATGATGATGATTTCATTTTAGATCATGCTAATAGTGTACTGAAAGGGGTCTAGCTTGCTTTTGTTTGTAGAACAAGACCTAGACTTCATAGAAAGGAAGTTGGCATGGTTTTAAAAAATACATAGCAAGGGAAACTCACTAGATTAAAAACTCGACAGCAGAATGTTTTATGTAAGAGTATTCTTCAATCTTTTGACCAAAGAAAGCTAAGGTTAATGTTTGTGTCTCAGAAATGTTATTTATGTGTCAGTATGTTTTCTAAAGAGCATGCAGATGGCTCATATGCTGTTTTGTCCGTGGATCTTTTCACTTATGCATCTTGGAGATCTTTGGTTTGTATATACAGACCCTCTCTTTTAAATGCCTTTGTGGCATTTCATGTGTATTATAACCTTTACACCCTATTCTTCAACTTATGGGACTTCAGGTTGTTTGCTTTTAACTGCTAGAAACGATTATTCACGTAGGTGAACTTTTTGTAAGAAAATTAAAAATGCAGATTTACAGCATAGAAACAATGTATATGTACACTTGAGTACCGAGTTATCCAAATGATGGATTTCACTGGTGGATATTCTTACTGTGTTCATGAATACCATTCATCCTTTACCTTCTTCCTGCCAGGCATTATCTAAGTAGTATAATTTTTATTATAATCAATATTACTTTCTTCACTTAAGTGAATTCATATTTTTGTCCATAATAATAATGTTAAATCTGAAATGATAATCCTGTGTATCATCCCGTAGAGATTGACTGGTGTGTGTGTATCTAGTCTGTAGGCTCTATCCCTCCTGGATCCCTCCGCAAGACCGTGTACTGACTTTGTGGAAGTACAGATTATTTCTTGCTTCCCATTGTTATTTCCTGTATGTTTCTCCATCCCTCCTTCTCTGTCCCACACGATACCCCCCCATGGTGTGTGTGTGTATGTGTTTGTGTGCACACGCGTGTGCTTACATGCCAGAGCTCATGAGTGGGTATCAGAGGACAACCTATAGGATTCTGTTCTTTCCTTCTACAGTCTGAGTCCTGGGGACTGCACTCAGGATGTCTTGCTTGTCAACCAACGCTTTTGCTTCCTACGTCATCCTACCAGTTCCCGTCTCTTGACCACTGTGGGAAAGAACACTTCCTTATTTATAGACTTTTTTCAGTTTTAAAAAGAACTTTTCAAAATGCTATTCACATACCATAAAGCTCACTGGCTCACTAGTTTTTAATATGTCTGGAAGTGTACCGCCATAACTAGACCTAAAACATTTTCAGCTCCTGTCAAAGGAACTTTGCAGAGCCTACTGTTGTTACCTCACGTCCTCCCACCCAGCCTGGGAAATTGCTAGTCTGCTTTTATGTTTCTGTAGATGTGTCAGCTGTGAACGTCTCACGAATGAATTGTACAACTTGTCCTTCTGGTCTTGCTTCTTTCACTTAGCTGGCTTTCAGAGCCCTCTGTGCTGTAGCCTGTGTCACTACCGTCTTCACTACTTACGTTGACCGCTGTGTGGATAGCACCACATCTTGTTTGTTTGTTAACACTTAAACAAACATTTGGGAATCATTTTCATTTCTTTTTTGAAGACATGTCTGAAGATGTATGTTTGTATGTGTACATGTGAATGTACAGGTGCACATGTGCGTGTGTGGAGGCCAGAGGGTGTTTTTCAGGAACACTGGACACCCCTTTAATATATAGCATTTCATTGCCCTGGAACTCAGTAATTAGGCCAGGGTGACTGGCTAGTGCGCCCAGGAATCCTCCATATCTGCCTCCCCTGTTGAGGGGATCACAGCATGCATTATCACATCTGGCTTTTTATGTGGATTCTAGAGACATAACTCAGGCCCTTGTGTTACAAAGACAAGTCCTTTCTAGAGTAAGCCCTTGTTTTTCACTCCTTTATGGATGGGAGAAATGCTGCCACAGAGAAGCTTTTGGTTTTGGGTTTTCTTGGGTCTATATGAGCAGATTTCTAGGTTAGGAGATGGTGATTGTGTTCCAGCACTTAAAGAGATGGCGACTGTGTCCCAGCACTTAAAGAGATG
>JADRCH010000139.1:1642830-1678907 GCA_019843965.1 Rhynchomys soricoides | reverse complement strand
CCAGCACTTAAAGAGATGGTGACTGTGTCCCAGCACTTAAAGAGATAGTGACTGTGTCCCAGCACTTAAGAGCAGCCAGAGTCTGACTGCCTACGTCATTGTAGGTGTCTCTGTATCCTTGTAAACACTTCTTATTTTCCTTTAAATTTTTTTAATAGTCATTCTAATCAGTATGAACGTCATCTATTAGTTTATTGCATTTTCTCAGTGGCCAATACTGTTGACCCTTTCTACGTACTTATTGGCCAGCTTTGGAGAACTATGTATTCAGATTCTTTGCTCCGATTTAGTTAGTTTTTAGTCTTTCTATTACTGATTTATAATAGTTCTTTATGTATTTTTGATATGCTTTACATTTATAATTTTCAGATATTTTTTGCATTCTCTAAGTTGTTGTTATTGTGTATATATGTGTATATATTTGTGTGTAAGTGTGTGTGTAGACTAGAGGGTAATGTCAGATATTTTCCTTAATTATCCTCTATCTTACATCTTAAAGACAGGTCTCTGAGTGAATTGGAGCTCGCTGACTTAGTTAGACTGGCTCACTGATCAGCAAAGTCCCAGAGATCCACTGACTGCATACTGAGCACCAGGATTGCAAGTGTGTGGTCATGCTGAGCCTTTTAACTTGGGCTCTGGGGGTTGAACTCAGGTCCTTATAATGTGAGTGACCAGCACTTTGCCAACTGTGCCACTCACCCATCCTCCAATGGGTTGTCTTGTTGATGCAGTTTGAAGCACCAGAGTTTTACATTTTGACAGTGTTTATTTCTTTTGTTCTGTGCTTCTGGTTCATATCTAAGCATACCTTCAAAAGACAAATTTGCTTCCTGAAACCTAGTCTCTGAGGTTGGGTGAGGACAGTAAGCTTGTGTCTTATCCCCAGTTCCTTCAGAATGATCTCTGGAGTGGCTTGTTAACTCAGTGCTGATTAGTTGCCTTGTAGATCTTTTGCTGTGAAGTACTATTAAAAGGTATTTTGATATAAAAATACAGCTTTTTGAAAGCAAAGTGTTGCCTTGTAGAGTAGATTTCCATATTTATAGTAAGGCATTTATTTTTGCTTATTTTATAGATACTAAAAATCAATTTATCTACCATTGCAACTTTTGAATATAGCTTTCTCATGCTGTCTTGATTATCCTTTTAAATTCTTTCTGCTAAGAAGGTAATGATAAATTTGTTGTAGCTTGGAAAACACTTTATCAAAACTACTACTGTCTCACAAGTTAATGTTTATAATCGAAAAAGTCTGTGCGCGTGCTCGTGTGTGTGTGTGTGTGTGTGTGTGTGTGTGTGTTCACTTGCACATGCACTTGCATGCACATGCGCATGCTTAGGTATATGGGATCTGAGGAGACTGTCTCTCATTGCCTTTGCCTTAGTCTCTTAAGCTGGGTTCTCTCAATGAGATCCTGAGATCCACCTGTTTATAGCCCCTATATCTGGGGTTACAGATACCTGTGACCATGCCTGGCTTTTTCTTGAATGCAGGGTATTTGGACTGAGGACATCATGCTAGCAGAGCTAGTGCTCTCCCCCCACCCCCCACGTTTTTTGTTTTTTAATTTTTTTATTGGATATTTTCTTTATTTACATTTCAAATGTAATCGCCTTTCCTGGTCCCCTCCCCTGGAAACCCCCTATTCCATCCCCCTCCCCCTTCTTCTATGAGGGTGTTCCCCTATCCACCCACCCAATCCCGCCTCTCCACCCTTGATTCCCCTACACTGGGGCATCGAGCCTTCTTCACAGGACTAAGGACCTCTCTTCCCATTGATGTCTGACAAGGCTATCCTCTGCTATATATGCAGCTGGAGCCATGTGTACTCCTTGGTTGGTGGCTTAGTCCCTGGGAGCTCGGGGGTGGGGGGGGAGGGGGTCTGGTTGGTTGGTACTGTTGTTCTTCCTATGGGGTTGCAAACCCCTTCAAGAGCTAGTGTTCTTATTGGGCCATCTCATCAGCCTTAATGTCTGTGGCTTGCAAATGACACTAACTGATAAGATTTTTGGAGACTTGTCCGATTTATTTTTGATCACCCACAGACAACTTAAAATTTTTCTTTACTGTAGAATTATGGTTTGAAGCCCCAAACCCTCTTTTCTGGATAGTTAATGTCCAGGCCATGGTTTCCTGATGGGTGTGAGTAAAGCTGTGCAAACAGATCTCAGTGGGGTGCCATCCTTTAATGTCAGGGCTGCAGGTTGTTCTTACAGTATTTCTGCTGTTCTAGCCGTACGGCTTATGAGGGTAGATTTTTTTTTTTTTTAATAGGTGAAACCGATATGGCCCAATAGGATTCAAGAACTTCAAAATGGCTCCCCAACTAATTTCTAGTAAAGTGAATTCAGAGTAATTATAAAGAAATAATAATGAAATCTGTTATCTGCTTGGAAAAAAAAACATTTTTATTCCCATTTGTAGTGAATGTAGATGGCCCATCGTTTCTTTTAAAATTATTATATTTCCAAGCCCTAGAAAGACTCTGAATTTCATAATTCAATTAAAATTGGTAGAAGCTGGAGCAGTTTCTAGGAATGTCATTATGTGCTGTAGGGGACAGTGATGCTTTTAAAGGTTCTGACATTCAGCCAGGAAGGTGCTGCTATTTCCCAGTAACTTTTTCTCCCTGCAGGAATAGACACACCAGGTATTTCTGGTAAATCTGTCAAGCTTTTAATGTGATCCGCATTACATTATTGAAGGTGCCTAAATAGTATTAACACATTAAGTTGAAGAGTTATTCAGCTTACTGAGCTGACATTGCCACTGAGTGGGGCTGATGCTGCAGCCTGGGGAATGGGCTTCACTGTCCAGAAAGGGCTCTTGCCTTCTGCTGGCAGCGGAAGCTAACCTTTTTGTGAAAGGGTTGTTCTGAGAAGGGAAGCTTGCGGCTCCAGGCAGTGTATTTAACTTTGGCTTTCTCACAGGTATGCTGTCAGTGAGTGAATTCAGATCTCTTGCTGGAGAAATTGGGAGCCAGGTTGCTTCCTGTGGTTTTGTTGCCTCCAGGACCTGATTCCTAATGAAGGTCAGCCACACTGTATAGAGCTGACATAGCATGCTCTTAACAAAAATACTGTGATGCTCTCAGATTTGTGCATATCTCTAATGTTTCACACATTCTAAGAAGTCTACCAGCACCTGGAACACATGTAGTCGTGGTGCGAGCAGCAGACATCCTGTTTGCTGTAAAGGTGTTCTCATTTCCGAACTGTAGGCTACGGTTTAATGAGGGCCAGAGAGTTTTGGTACTGAAGTTGGGGAATGCTCTTTCTCCCCTTGCCTTCCCTTTCTTTAGATGGTCTCATCCATGTTGAGTCTTTCATTATCTCTGGCTTCTTGTTTGTGTGCAGTGGTTTTCTTTCTTTCTATGCTTGGCCTGGGCTTCAGGGTCATCTGGAAGCTGTACTGTGTTGACTCTCAGTTTTGAACAATTCTGTCATGCATACTCAGGCTCAATGTGAACTCCTTACCTTCTCTGCTTTTGATAATTTTTTTTTCTTGTGGTGTCTTGAAAGCATCTCTAGAAGTACCCATGGAAGTGAACTTCTGGCTAGTCAGAGTTTATCCCAGTCAGGAAGCTGGCTGCTTCTAAAGCTGCTTCTGTTACTGTTGGTGCCTGATCCCAGAAACACACTACCTCATCTCCTGTGCCCAAGAGCAAGATGGGTAGACTGCACATCACTCCTCTTCCCACTTAGTTCAGTTCTATTTACATTTTATACAGTCCATATTTTATAATGTCATGGACCAGTCCAGAACTTGAATATAAGAGAGCTAAGAAGTGTGTTTGGCTGCTGAGACCCTCAGTTCTCTAAGACCAGGCTGGTGTAGAACCTGTACGCCTGTTCTTAGCTGTCTCATCTATTAGTTTCCAGCCATAGCTGATTTTCCAGAAGCATTTTCCAGGCCTTTTGCTTGTCCTTAGTGATGGACTTTGTACTTTAGCACAGCAAATCCCACTAACTGACCCCTTAGCTCTTAGCAGCTGACTGACACCTAAGAGAAAAAGAAACTGTTTACGTGTGGATGTCAGTTAACTATTATTTCTTTTCCAATACCATACATTGTAGTAACTCCCTTATATGGAGTGTGGGAAGCTATGAGAGTCAGCAAAGTCCCCAGAGACAGTATCCAGTATCTAAGATATACCAGTGTGAGGAGGAACTTAAAAACCTCCTAGAGACTCCGAAAACGACCTCCGGGAAGATTTGACATCAAATTTTGACGTACTGTCTGAGACTCCTCCCTTCCCACCTGGCTGTCTGAAGCCCACTCAGCTTCCTTTGTTGAATCTCATCCTAGTCTCTTGCTTGATGGCATCCCGACTTTGCTCTTAACTTCCATGTTTAGCGATCAGACTGTTGTGCATTTGGTCACACCTGTCCACTGCTCACTTGGGAGGCAAATTCCATTGTACTTAGAAAATAATTTGAAATTCTTAACATGGGCTGCAGGGTTCTGTGTATGCTCCTGGATGTTTCCTTCTATGGCTGTCCCTCAGGCCTACCATACTTACTTCTGCACTGTTTCCCACTTTCTCCCCGTAGAGCATTAGGGATTGGTAAAAACCAGTGTGTGTGTTTTCTCCCATCCCCACTACAATATAGGCTTCACAGGGAAAGAAAAATCATTTTGTTCCTGTCTTGTTCTCTCTTTGCTTGGTGCATTACCAGGTACTCATTTGTTTGCATGAAAGGTGATGACCACAGTTTTTCTGAAAGTTTTGTCGGATTGGAAGACTGAAATGTCCTTGTGGAAGAAGTTTGAAGAAATGACGGTAAAATATGTGATTGATGACTGCTGCGGGGAAAGGCAACATTAAGTATTAAGGAGAGAGATCACTATAGAACCTTCAGTTACCAAGAGAAAAAATTAGAACGAAGAGCAACCTGACCAAAGCAGTCACAGTCAGGGAACATTTCTTTGTTCGTTTGTCTGTCTGTCCCTTTCCTTCCTTCCTTTCCTTTTTTATTAAAAATAGATTTCTTCACATAATATATTCTGGTTGCAGTTCTCCTCCCTCTATCCTCCCAGTTCCTCCCCACCTCCCCTCCCATCCAGATCCACTCCCTTTCTGTCTCTCATTAGAAAGCCTACAGGCTTCTAAGGGATGATATGGTATGATATGATATGATAAAACCTAACACATCAGAATTAGATAAAACAGAAGAAAAAGAGCCTACGAGAAAGCACAAAAACCAGAAACCCACTTGTTCACACACTCAGGAATCTCATAAAAACACTAAACCGGAAGCCATAATGTAATATGCAAAGGACCTGGTGCAGACAAGTGGAGGCCCTGTGTGGGCTGCCCCAGTTGCTGTAAATTCATATATCCATTGATCATGTTGATTTTGAGGGCCTTGTTTTTTTGTGTCCTCCAAACCCTGGCTTCTCACTCTTTCTGCCTCCTCTTCTGTATGGTTCCCTGATCCCTGCATGGAGAGATTTGATGAAGGCATCCTGTTTAGGGCCCAATATTTCAAGGTCTCTAACTCTCTGTCTGTTTAGCTGTGGGTCTTATATGATTGTTCCCTTCTGCTGCAGGAAGAAGCTTCTCTGATGGCTGAGCAAGGTACTGATCTATGAGTATAGCAAGATGTCGTGAGGAGTCATTTTATTGCTACTTTAAAAAAGAACAGTAGTATTTGAATTTATTACTAGGTCCCTAACCTATCTCGTCTCTGGTTCTTGATCACCAAAACAGTGCTGGGTATGGGTTCCACCTCATAGAGGGGGCCTTAAGTCAACTCAGACATTGGTTGGTTACTCCCACAAGCTTTGTGCCACCATTGTTCTAACGTATCTTGCAGGCAGGATACCATTGAAGACCAAAGAGTTTGTGGCTAGATTTGGTGTTTATGTTTCTTTTGCATGCCCAACACCTTCCTGTGCCAAAGACAATAATAGCATGCAGGGGTGAAGGCTCTATGTAGACACCTGCTCAACTTCTCTGTGTTCAGTGAGTCGTGTAGGTGTTGTCTTCAGCAATGGGGCTTTGGTGTCAGTTTGTGGAGAGCAAACTGTAGTCTTTGCAATAACCTGGGTTGCTTGGGGTCCGTTGAATCAACAACTCATATATAACACAGTTCCAGTACTGGAAGCTTTATTTGGATAGAAGAGATGGCCTCTGGGGGATCTATCTTCCCTATCATTTGGCAGTTTCATTTAGATTGCCTTCATATATGTGTGTATTTTAGGATGCTTCTAGAATCTTAGGTTTCCATACTCCCCCTTAGATGGCCCTTAATTGTAGCTGTCTCTCCCTGAAATCTCTTATACCCTTCTCTGCCCTCTCCCCTCTCGATCCTCCCATTCCAACACCACCCTATCCACCCATGACTATATTTTATTTCTGTCTCTGCACTTCTTTATACTTAATGTCTGCCTCTGTGGTCCTATAGATTGTAGCTTGGTTATTATTGACTGAAGAGCTGACATCCAAATTTAAGTGAATATATACCATATTTGGCTTTATGGGTCTAAGTTACCTCATTCTGGATGAACTTTTTCTAGTTTCATCTATTTACTAATACATTTCATAGTTTCATTTTTCAGGGCTGAATAATACCCCATAGTGTAAAATACCATATTTTCTTATCTGTTCTTGTGTTGAGGGACATCTAGGTAATTTCCAATTTCTAGCTATTATAAATAATGTAGCAATGAATATGGTTGAGCAAGTGACTCAGTAGTCACTTTTGAAATGTCTTTTTGTTATATGCCCAAGAGTGGCATCGCTGGATCTTGAGGTAGGTCGATTTTCATCTTCCGGAGGAACCCCCACACTGATTTCTATAGTGGCTGTACAACTTTTCACTCCCACCAGCAATGGATGAGAGCTCCCATTACTCCATATCTTCACCAGCATTAACTGTCAGTTGTTTTATTGATCTTAGCCATTCTGATTGGTGTAAGATGAAATCTCAAAGTAATTTTGATTTGCATTTCCTTGGTAGCTAGGGACATTGAACACCAAGTATTTCTCAGCCATTCAAGTTTCCTCTTTTGAGAATTCTCTGTAACCCATTTTAAAAATTGAATTATATTCAATACAATAATATTAATATAAAAATATATTGTTATAATTAATATCATTAATATATCTTAATATCCAGCTTTTTTGGATGCATTTTGGATGTTATATTTTTGAAAATATCTGTCTATTCATCTATCTAATTATCTATCATCTATCTATCTAATTTGTCTATATATTTTGGATATTAGCCCTCTATTGGATGGATATGTAGTTGGTAAAAATCTTTTCCCATTCCATAGGCTTCCAATCTATCCGAATTCAGTGCCCTTTGTCACACGGAAGCCTTTCAGTCTCATGAGGTACCATGTAGGAATTGTTTTCCTCAGTACCTGTGCTAATGATGTTCTGTTCAGAAAGTCTTTTCCTGTGCTAATGCATTCAAGTCTGTCCCCACTTTCTCTTCTGTTGGGTTCAATGTGTCTGGTTTTATGTTGAGAGTTGAGTTGATTTTTGTGCAGGGTATGGATCTATTTAAATTGTTCTACATGCAGCAATCCTTCTTTAATTTCTTAATTTCTATCTTGACCCATTTTTTTCCTTTCAGTAGTGAGTTGTTCATTTTCCATGCGTTTGTAAGCTTTCTGTTGTTGTTGATATCCAGCTTTAATCTGTGGTGGTCAGATGTGATGCAGGGTTTTATTTTAATTTTCTTTAATCTGTTGACACTTGCTTTGTGTCTCAGTATGTGGTCAGTTTTGTACAAACTTCCATAAGGTGCTGAGAAGAAAGGTTTATTCTTTTGTGTTTGGATGAAATGTTTTATAAATATCTGTTAGGTCCACTCATTCTATAAGGTCAGTTAGCTCCAGCATTTCTCTGTTTAGTTTTTGTCTAGTTGACCTCTCTGTTGGCAAGAGTAGATATTGAAGTCTCCTACTATCAATATGAGAGGGTCAATGTATGATTTAAGCTGTGGTAGAGTTTCTTTTATGAACTTGGGTGCCCTTGTGTTTAGTGCATAGATGTTAGGAAATGCAGTGTCCTCTTAGTGGATATTTCCTTTGATGAGTATGTAGTATCCCTTCCAATCTCTTCAGTTAAAGGTTTAGTTAGAAGTCTATTTTTTCAGATATTAAAATAGCTACACCATCCCTTTTTTTATGTCCCTTTGTTTGGAATATCTGTTTAAATTCTTTTTACCCTGAGGTGATGTCTACCCTCGATGTTGAGGTATGTTTCTTGCAAGCAGCAGAAGGGTGGATTGTACTTTCACATTCATTCTGTTAGTCTATGTCTTTTTTATTGGGGAATTGAACCCATTGATGTTGAGAGATATCAACGAGCAAGCAGTATTTGTCGATTCCCATTATTTTGTGTGTGTGTGTGTGTGTGTGTTGCCCTCTTTTTTGATATGCTGGTGTGGGATGATATATTCATTGTGTTTTCTTGGGTGTGGTTAACCTCTTTTGTTTGGAATTTTCCTTCTAATGCCTTTTAATAGATGTTACTTAATTTTTGTTTTATCATGGAATGTCTTATTTTCTCCATCTATTGTGATTGAAAGTTTTGCTGGGTATAGTAATGGCATCTGTGGTCTCTTAGAGTGTGTAGAACATGTCCAGACCCTTCTGTCTTTTAAATTCTCCATTGAGAAGGTAGGTGTTATTTTAATAGGTCTGCCTTAATATATTACTTGGGTTTTTTTCCTTGCAGCTTTTAATATTCTTTCTTTCTTTGTTCTGTATATTTATTATTTTGTTATTATGTGCCAAGGTGAATTTCTTTTCTGGTCCAGTCTATTTGGTGTTCTGTATGCTTCTTGTACCTTTGATAAGCATATCCTTCTTTGGGTTAGGGACATTTTCTTCTATGATGTTGTTGAAAATATTTTCTGTGCCTTTCAATCTGGATTTCTTTTCCTACCTGTTTCTCTATTATTTTTAGATTTGGTCTTTTCATAGTGTCCTAGATTTTTTAGGTTTAACATTTTCTTTCTATTTCTCCTATTGTGTCTTCTATGTCTGAGATTCTTTCTTCCACCTCTTGTATTCTATTGGTAGACCTTCCCTCTGAGCTTCCTGTCCAAGTTCCTAAATTTTTTATTTCCAGATTTCCTTTAGTTGGGCTTTCTCTGTTGATTTTATTTCCACTTTCAGATCTTTTTTTTTTTTTTAAATCCCAAAACAAAACAAAACAAAAAAACCCAAAACAACAGAACAAAACAAAAAATTTTTATTTATTTATTTTACACCCCAGATTTTATTCCCCTCCCAGTCCACTTCCGACTGTTCCACACCCCATACCTCCCCACCCCCTATCTCCACGAGGAAGTTCCCCCCCCTCCCCACCAGACTTCTAAACTCCCTGGAGCCTCCAGTCTCTTGAGGGTTAGGTGCATCTTCACTGACTGAACCCAGACCTGGCAGTCCTCTGCTGCATATGTGTTGGGGGCCTCATATCAGCTGCTGTATGCTGCCTGGATGGTGGTCCAGTGTTTGGGAGATCTCAGGGAGGGGGCCAGGTTAATTGAGAATGCTGGTCTTCCTACCGGGAATTCTTTTATATTTACTTTACAACCTGGTTACAGTCCCCTCCCTCCTCTCTTTTCAGTCCCACCCTATCAAATTCCCCCATCCATTGCCCCCTCTCCTTCTTGTCAGAGAAGGGGAGCCATCTTGGATACCACCCCACCCCTAGGGCATCTGGTCCTCTCCCACTGAGGCTCATCCAGTAGTCCAAGTATGGGGGAGCAGGATCCAATGGCAGAGAACAGAGACTGAGACGGCCCATGTTCTACTTGTTAGGGGAACCACATGAATGCCATACTGCACTGTTGCTACTGATGTGTACAGAGTTCTAGGTCCAGCTCCTGCATGTTCTTTGGTGGCCCAGGCTCTGTGAGGTTCCATGGTTCCAAGTTAGTTAACTCTGGGTCTTTTTGTGGTGTCCTTGACCCCTTCAACTCACTCACTTCTATCCCTTACTCTTCCACAAGATTCCCCGGGCTCTGCCTGATGTTTGGCTGTGGGTTTCCATCCACTGTTGGATGAAGCCTCTCAGGAGACAGTTATGCTAGGTTCCTGTCTGCAAGTATGGCAGAGTGTGATTAATAGTGCCAGGGCTGGCTCTCATGCTGGGGCAGTCATTGGATGGCTGTTTCCTGAGTCTCTGTTCCATCTTTATCTGCTTTATTCATTTCCTTCCACTGCTTGTGCTTTCATAGATTTCTTTAAGGAATTCATTTCCCACTTAAGGAGTTCTAGCATATTCATAAAGACTATTTGAAGGTCTTTTTCTTGTGCTTCAGCTATTATGCAATATTCAGGGCCTGCTTGTGGTAATGTTGCTTGGCTCTAGTGTAGACATATTATTCTGGGTGTTATTGATTGTAGTTTTACACTGGCATCTGGGCATCTGGGATGGGAAAGATTGTAATTCTAGGTGCTGATATCTGGTCTCATCTTCCTTGAGTGCGTGGTTTGCGCCTGTGTTTCTCTTACCCTCTCTGATTATTTTGTTTGTTTTGTTTTGTTTGTTTGCTTTTCAAGACAGGATTTCTCTGTGTGGCTCTGGCTCTCCTAGGACTCATTATATAGACCAGGCTGGCCTTGAATTCACAGATATCCTCCTGCCTCTGCCTCCAGAGTGCTGGGATTAAAAGCAAGTGCCACCACTGCCCAGCTAGAGAGTAAATTCTTTGGAACTCACTATATAGATCAGGCTGGCTTCAAACTCACAGAGTAATACCTGCCCCTGCCCCTGCCCCTGCCCCTGCCCCTGCCCCTGCCCCTGCCCCTGCCCATGCCCCCACCTCCACCCCCCCCACCCCCACCCCTGCCCCTGCTTCAAGTGCTGAGGTTAAAGGCATGTGCCACCATGCCCCCTTCTTTCTGTTTCTTAGGAGAGTGTGGAGGTTGTGTGTTGCTTGATATCCTGGTTGGTTTCCTTGTAAAATATGTTTCTAGGTATTGGGAACTGACACTTAGGAATGGGGATGGGCAAGGAGTGGGGTCCACAGGAGGGAGGGTGAAAAGCAGTGTGTTCCATTAGGATTGCTTAGTCCCCGGGAATGGGGTCAAAGGGTAAGGAAAGGCCACAGCTACAGAGCTGGGGTTAAGGCTTGGGAGAATTAGTCTTGGAAGGAGAAGTGAGGATCTGCAGTCAGCATACTTTGTTCCCTAGCTGGAGTGGCCTATGGGTTCCCAGGGAATACTTGCTGAAATTGGGAATAAAGTGAGGCGTTTGGTAGGAAGTTTGGAGAGGAAGGAAGATCTGCAGTTAGCCTACTTACTTCCAAGGCTGGGATGCTCATTCCATTATTTTCAACCCAGAGCTGAATTTTCAACTCCCACTGGCGACTGGCAGGTGGTATAGAAGGGGACTAAATACCATTGCACTTGACCCCTGTTGCCTCCTAGTCCTGCCCTCAGCTTCCACACCTATGGGCTCCAAAAATAAACCAAGGTATGTCTAATTGGCACTCCTTCCTTCCTCCTCTTCCCTGGCATAAATGGAGCCCATTGATTGCTTAGTCTTTCAGTGTCCCCATAGTAGCTTGAACCAGGAGGGGGAAACTTGTTCACTTTCACGGAGGCAACAGAAGTGGTGAATTGGAATCCTACTTCAACTGGGAAGGCATCAGTAAGCTGAATGTCCATCCTAGCTCTCTGTGGAACGCTAGTGTGAGTCGGTGCTTCACTTCTGTCACTGTAACGGCAGAGAGGGAGGCCACGGCGGTTATCACAACATGCATGCTACTAGTCCCTGGTGTTATATATATATATATATATTTTAGTGGGGGAACTGCTTTCCAACAGGAGCAAAGCAGGATCCAGTATCTTACTATCAGACACACAGGGTGAAATTAGAAAATTACTTATCCAAGAACTAGAAATATAACTCCAGTGGGAAAGTCCAGACAACAGGTGCCAACACTTAAGATTCATCTCATATGGATTAGAAGACACCACGGCATTGCAAATTCTCACAATAAGAGATTAGGAAGCCTCCACTTAAGAAATAGAAACATTTGTATTTAAAAAGGACCAAAGGAAATTATAGAACCGAAAAAGAACTACACCTTAAAGGGCACAGTGGTAGAGTGGGGCAAAGTCTTCAAAAACAGTGAACTTAAAGAGCAACAGAGCAAATATAGTGAAAGAATTTTGCTATCCTCTAGCATCTAGGTTTCAGAAGGGAAGGACAACAAGAATAAAACAAAAACAATTTGAAATAATAGGAAAACCTGAATTTGGGGAAAGACATCCACCCAGCAATATAAATCCAGTTTACTTCCATGCCAAGATGTATCACAATTGTGATGTCTGAATAAGACTATCCCCCATAGCCTCATGTATTTGAACAGTTGGCTCTCAGTTGGTTGCATTGTTTGGGGAGATTAAGGCTTAAGGAGGAAGTACTTCACTGGGGACAAGCCTTGAGTGTTTGTAGTCTCTCCCCTTATCCAGTGCACTTCCATGCTTATGGTTGAGCTTGTAAGCTCTCAGCCTCCTGCTGTGGTCCCTGCCTGCCACTTGCTACGTGCCTCCCCACCATGATGCTTCCTGTGGAATTAAAACAAAAACATATTCATTCTTTCATAAATTTCTTTTTGTCATGATGTTTTATCACACCAACAGAAAAGTAACTGGTACAACCATTAAACGTCTACAAGCCAAAGATGGGGAATCTGAGCAAGAGGAGCCTTTTTGTCTGTAGCACTGGGGCCGGAAAGGGGTGACACAGAGCTTTCCAAGTACTAAAAGAAAAGCTATTGATCACAGGTTCTATATGCAACCAAAGTATCCTCTAGGACTGAAGGGGAAAATGAAACCTTGGGTGGAAGAAACCTGAGAATTTATCGCTGACAAACATACTATTAAAGGTTAAGTAAAGGGAGCTGTCCAAAGCATGGGAGATAGCAGAGGCTTTGACATTCAGTGACACTGAGCGGTTAAAAATAGGCGCAACTGTAGGGACTGCTCAAGATCTTCTTAAATCTTGGCTCATGGTTGAAGCTAAAATTAAAATCCAGTATGATTGCTATGTGCAGGAGAAATAATTTTCTATACTAAGAATTGGTCAAAAGGGTTTAAATGGACTGTGTTTCTTTCTGTCCTTCATTTGTAGTGATAAAATGATATCAGTAGTGTATGATAAAATAACGTGTAAGACAATCAATAACACTGTGCAAATTATGATGCAATTATAAAAGGCTTTCATAACTCACAGAAAGGTGAGAAAGGAGAACCATAATTAAATGAGAAGCTTACGGCCACCGTATAATGTTCTTCATTCCAGACTGGATGGTTCAACTTTAGGATGTTTTCACTTGTATGATAATGTGATAGTGTTCTCATACAACCATCCTGTTTTCCATTTTAGGGCAGTATTTGGTAAGTTGCCTTATTTACCGCTTGCCTGTAAAATAGGCTCTGTGTCGATTCTGTCTAACTCTAAACTAATGTAAGTGTCCTGAGATTGTTTATACTGAGTTGTGCGTATTTAGTGCTTTTGGGGGGGGGCAGTTTTGCAACTTTATTTGACATTCAGCAGGTTGCTTCTCATCCACAGTGACCGTCTGTAGATTTTTGAACATGGTACCAGGCATGTAAGTTACCAATGTGTAGAGCTTGTTTGGTGAACCCTCAACCTCATTATGTTTTCGGGACAAACATGCTCACATGCAATATGGAACATTGCTTGTTCCCTTGGCCCAGACAGCTCTGTTGAGCCTGGTGTCAATGCGTACATATGGAGTCCCCATTTCCTTTATGGCAAACTTCCGAATTTTTTTGAGGGCCCGAGGAGCATGCTTCTTGAAGCCCACTATTTGGTGCATTTTTAACTTTTCAACTTATGAAGGAAATTGGGTTGTAATCATCACAAATCAGTATGCACCTGGAATTGCTGAACCTGTGTAGTAAGGTCAGAAAAGGTGAATTTCAGAATAGAGCCCTTGGGAAAGAGAAATTGCATAAGAAGGAAGGTTCCACCTATTTGGAAGACACATCAGCCCTATATGTGTACATTCCAAAGAGCCTCCAATGACATGAGGAAAACTAATAGAGCAGAAAAGAGATATAGGTAAGTTGAATTTAAGAAATTAAATAGTTGCAGGTAGATAGGTAGTAAGTCAGGTAAAATCTTGGAGTCTTTACTCCATCCTCAGCAAAAGAAGTCGATTAGAAAGGAGACCAGCAAGAATAACAGAATCTAATATTTAAAACACTTAGAAACACTTCCATAAATAACAGACTACTATATTTTCATTTGCTTATGGAGCATTAATCAATACAGTCATGATCTTGGGCTGTGAAATCTAATAATTTCTAAAGATTGAAATTTTATGAAGTATATTCTGTGAGTAATGAAATCAAACTAAAAATATGTCAACAGAAAGATCTTCAAACACTTGAAAGTTAAACAGTATACTTTTAAATCCACAAGTCTAAGTCCATGAAGTAAAGTTTTAAACACTTAAAAGTAAAATACAGTAAATCAAGCATACAGGATGTGGCTTGAAGCAGTACTAAGAAGGAAACTTATACCACTAAATGATTATATTTGGAAAGAGGAATGGTCAGACCAACTCAAGGTGCAACTTTATGCAGTGAGAAAAAGAACAAGAGACGCCAGCCCAGAGCAAGCAGAAGGAAGCAGAGAATAGACGTGTCAGAGACATTGGAAAGACAAAACTCATAAGAGACTGACTCGGGAGGGATCAATGATTGATGCAATAACAGATGAAAAGACAAAGGGACTAGGACATTTCACAGTGATAAAGAAGAGGGCATCACTACAGATTATACAGTTAAAACAATAGAGTGAATTATTGCTGGGAAAAACCTTTGTACTTATAATTCTACAACTTAACAGGAATGTCTAGTTTAGTTGTCTAAGATTTTCTAAAATCAAAATCTAAGACCTACCAGTCTCCACCTAGATGAATCAAGCAAGTAGAGACTACTTATCTAAGAGCCATTTAAAAATAATGAAATCTTAGTTGGAAAACTTCTGACAAAAATCTCTGGACCTAGATTTTTTTATTGGGCACTTACCAACACTCAAGGAAAAATTAACACCAATTTTATTCAGCCTTTCTCCAAAGGAGTGCTCAATATTCATTTTATGAGTTTTCTTTTACCCTGAGATAAATCAAACACATCAACAAAGCTTTATAACCCATATTTCTCATGAACTTAGAGACTGTTATCTTCAAAAATTACTAGTGAATTAAATCTAACAACATATCTAATATAATCAAAATAGGTTTATTTTAGGCACTCAAAGTTCGACTGAACATTTGTAAGTCACTTAAATCTGTCATATGATCTGCCATTTGTCTTCCCCAAAGGCACTTAGTAAAACCCAACATCATTAATGATTAAATGTTAGAAAATCAGAAATAAAGTAGATTTTGTTTCCTCAGCTACATAAAGAGTATTTCCCCCAAACTATCTCTGGCTAAGAGCAAGTTTTCCATTGAAAAATGGGTTGTTCCTTCTCAGATTGGAAACAGGCCAGGATGAGCACAGTTGCTTTGCCTTGAAGTGGTAATGGGAGTTCTAGCTTGTGTACCAAAACAAGAAAAGGAACAGAAAGGCAAGCAGGTGAAAACGAAAAGCAAACTGTCTTTCATATTACTTTTTATTTTTTACAGGTTGAATCACTGCTTGTATAGAAAATCCCAAAGAATGTAGTACAAAAGAACAACTGGATTTTAAAAGTTATTTTATTTCATGTGAAGAGTGTTTTGCCTGCATGTGTGTCTGTATACTACGTGTATGCCTGGTGTTCAAGGAAGCCAGAGGAGGACATTAGATCTCTAGGTGGCATTGTACATGTAGGTGAGTCAAACCCGGGTCCTCTTGAATAACATCCAATGCTCTTAACCACCGAGCCATCTCTTCAGTTCCCAGAACCTCTTTAGTAAACAAATGGTATAATCACTGCAAATTAACTCAAAAGTTTATTTTCTATATCCTGACAAGAAATAGGAGGCAACTGAAATTAACATACTGTCATTTATAGCTGCTCCAAAAGATACAAAACACACGAGCATAAACGTCAACATGTATAGGCTTTTTGTATTGAAAACTTACAAATGGTGGTGAAAGAAATCAGAATATTATAATATTGACATATTCCCATGTACTACAAGGTTCACAACTGTAAATGTGTTAATTCTCAAATTATGCGACTTCTTTTTACAATGTTTTATTTTAATTTGCCGTGTGGGGGGGGGTTGGAGGTTGGGGGTTGGGGGGGTGGGAGGGGTGGGGGGTGGGTGTGGGCGCGCGCACGTGCCTGCCACATGTGTAAAGTTGTCTGTAGAGGCCAGAGGGCATTGGTTCTTTTGGAGCTTGAGTTACAGATAGTTGTGAGCCTTCTGAAATGGGTTCTAGGAGCTGAACTTAGGTCCTCTGGAAGAGCAAGCTCTCCTAACTGCTGAGTCATGTTCCAGCTTCAAATTTGTGCATTTCTACAAAATCATAGGCTGAGTTACTAATTCTTCCCCTTGTTTCTTTCTCCCTCCCTCCCTCCCTTCATTCCTTCCTTTTTTTCCTTTCTTCCCTTCCTTCTTTCCTTCCTCCCTCCCCCCCTCCTTCCCTCCCTTCCTTCCTGGTGCACAGAGGCATAGGTTTCAGAATGGGTAAAGCAGCATCATGAAAGAATACAGTTGATTTACAGTTGATTGGATGACTGGACTGGTACTAATGGCTATCCTATAGTTACAATAATTATGGTGATGTGATATTGACAAAGAGAACTGCCTTTTAGTTCAAAACAATAGAATAAGCAAGAAATATACCAGTATTGGACTCAGATGGCTCAGTGAGTAAGGGTGCTTGCTCCCAACTGAGTTTGATTCCGAGTTCACTTGGTGTAAGGAGAGAACAGACTCCTGACAGTTGTCCTCTGAGCTCCACATGCACATATGCACACACATGCACGCGCGCGCGCGCACACACACACACACACACACACACACTAGATTTTTAAAAAAATGGTGCTAGAACAGACATCCATAAACAAAATGATAAACCTCAGTTTAAATTCTAAACCTTAACTAAGTTGAACTCAGATTATGGATTTAAATGTAAAAAAAAAAAATGAAAGCTCTAGGAAAAAATAGGAGCAAGTCTTCAAGATTATAGACTAGACAGTGAATTCTCAATATCACACTAAAAGTATAATTCATTATAAAATGGTATCTCGTAAAAAAAAAGTATTCTTTTAAGTTGAAGAGCTTTTAGGTCATGAAAGATCACATAAAGAGAAAGAAAAGTAAGGTACAGAGTGGTAGAAAATGTTTGCAGTAAATATGTCTGTATACTGTCCAAAAGAGCAGCATCTAAAATGTCTAAAGAACTGTCAAAGTGTGACAGGGTGAACTAGTCCAGTTAGAAAGTGAGCAAAAGCCATCTACAGACACAGATGCTAAAGAGACTATAAGAAAGTTAATAAAACCAGAAAAACATACGCAATGCCATTAGCCAAGAGGGAAATGGGAACACTGTATGGACAGACTACTGTTCAATGGTCAAAATAAAAGACACCGACAGCACTGAATGCCCATGAGGACTGAGGGAGAAAGAGAGCATCACTAACACATGGCCGTGGGATGGAAAGGGTACAGCCACTCTACGGAACCAACAGCCTAGCAGATGCAGGCCTACATGTTTATTCCAGAGAAATGAAAACAGTTGTGTAAGAGCCTGGACACAAATGATATTAGAAGTGATTTTCTTCCTTCCACACTGGAACCAACCCAGAAATCCTTGAGTGGCTAAATGAATACCCAAACAGAAGTACATCTGCATCGCGACTATTTCTCACAATAAAAAGGAACCGAAGGTGCAGCTCTACAAGAGTGACAAAATCTGTTTCTAAAAGATTACACATCACATGATGTGATCTGTATAAATGTAGATGACAGTATATTGTGGACAGAAACCTGCTGTGTGGTTCCTGGTAGTTCAGCAGCAGATAAAGGTCATCTTCAGTTACACAGTGGGTTGGAGTCCAGCCTGAACTCCATGAAATACTGTTTGTGATAAATAAATAGAAATCTTATTAAGAGAAAAGATTGGAGACCACTTTTTAAAAATACAGCCGAGTCCAAGTCACAATCTAGTTGTTAAAGATGAAGATAAAGAGATAGGTAAGAGATAGCATCTGAATCAAAAAAGAAGCAGGATTGGTTAACATATCAGAGCACTGGAACGATATAGTTTATAGCTCTAAACATTATTACAAGAAACATTATTAGTAACAAGCAACATTTATGAAGGCAATATAGCAATGAGGATGTAGATGTCAGACCACTTGGTTTTTAAAAACACATCCACACAAAATCCTAAAACCTGAAAATGGAGATAAATTTTAATTAAAAGTTTAGTTAGATTAAGCAAAGCAATAAAGGGAATGTTTCTTACTGAAGTTTATAGGGCACAATGAAAAACACATGCAGGGAAAATCTATAGAATCAAATGGCTTTCCTATTAACAAGAGAAATAAAACATCCCCTTCATAGCCAAGTTTTAGAAACGTTCTGAAAATTGCAATGTATACCTAACACTGTAATTTATGTCTTAGCTGTTTTGAAGTGTACAGTTATGCAGTGTTAAGTGCATTCACGTTCCGATGCTAATAATCTCTAGAACTCCTTTCATTCCTGCAAAATGAGGGCTTTGTCCAAAGCTCAGGATCCAATTGTTTCCACATTTTAGTTGTATGCTATGGGAGAGAGCTCTGATTTAAGTAGTGGCAGTTACTAGCTTTAAAATAGTTTTTTTCTTGCAATTTCAAGATGGGCTTTAGTCATACTGATACAGGAGCTTCAAAGAGAATTGTGGCAAGTTTTTATTTCCATGCTGAATAAAAATGTGACAGCTGCTCTTGTTATTATCATAAATAGAAAAGAAAGATCGACAAATTTGCAACAAACATTAAAACTACATTATGGCCTCAGAATAGATGGATATTGTGTCCTCATTTGCTGTTGCTGGACATAATGGCATGCTAGAAGCACGTTGCAGTCAGATGGGCCTGTTCCTGCCTGGGGTATAATTTTATCTGGCACATGCGTGTTGCAGAAGTGTGCTTGGTAATATAGTTCAGTGAGAGAGAACATAAACTCTCAGCCATCCCAGATACGGAACTGATGAGTGCTGAGCCTTTGTGTCTAATGAGATGATAGCCACGAGCCATTCTGTTGTACGTTATGTCAGATTTGCTTCATTGCAGGGCCTGCACATGCACAGATGAACCTCACTGCATAAGGTGGTGCTCTGGGGGACTTCTCCGTGGAAAAGTTTCAAGTTGTGCTCCTTTCACAAATGACTCTTGTGCTTTATTACAGGGTTAAAAATAAACCTATTTTTTAAAAGTCAGAAGCCTTCAAGTGTTGCTGCAGAAGCCACGGGCTCTTTGAAACGTGTTTTGATAGCTACCGCACGGTAGTGCATGGAGAGAATGTCATTAGGAGTTGGGTTTGCTTTTTTTTTTTTTTTGAGTTGGAGGATTTTATTTTCAGATGATTTATTGGTTGTACAGTGTGGATGCTTTTGCATATATAATGGTCTATGTTCTGTAAGATCTGACTTGTGTCATAGTAGCTGTTCAGTTCTTAAATATGTTAACATCAAAAAATACAAGGTACCAGAACGTAACATTTGTTAAATGAGATTACAAAGAGATGGAGCCAACCTTCTAATTTAATATAAACACTACATATAAATAGCCTGAAGTAGCTGCGGCTTTTGAAGAAATCATGCTCTTCTGAGAAATAGTTGCATAAAATCCCGACTCAATGTAGTGAAATACTTTAAGATATTTTACTCACATATTTGTACCATGGGGCTTTTTAAAACAACAAAATAAAGCAACCATCATTCAATATCGTGTGTTTTCATGGTTTCAGAAAGTTGCTTTTGGAAATAAGAGTTTAGTAAGCTCTCTCAGTGATGCCTATGACATGCTCATAGAAGCCCAGATTCTAGGCCTGAGCCATGGCTGTCCTCAAGAAAATCCTTCCATGGTGTGTGCACCTGGGGCCATGCCTTTCCTGTGTCTGTGTTTCCCAGTTGTGTGTCCTTCTCATACAAAGAGTCTTGGGCCATGGATTGGAGAGTTTTCTCATGCTGCTTACTGTTGGTGTTGATCAGGGATCTGCTGGGATGAGATTGACTTTGCCTGGATTCATACACCTTGGGCTCCTGTGATAGCAGTGACCTCTTACTGTTTGTTAACCATTGTTTTCTCACTGTAAGAATCAAAACACTTCTTTTAGTTCAGTCCCATTGGTAGATGGCTTTTGGTGTTTCTATGTCCAAACAGTTTCGTGGTCAGCTTTTTAAGATTTAGGGTTGCATGTTTTCTAAATGGCAACATCAAGTAATTTGTTACCCTTCTGTCTAAAAATCTTTTAAGGAAGCCCTGTTGTTTTTAGAAGCAAGATCAGACTCTTGAGCATGCTGGATAAGTTGGCTGTGTACCACATCGGGGTACCAGTAAGATAGGCTTAGAGGGAGGTGGAGTGTAAGGGGTAAGTCCATCATCTTATCTCAGACATGATGCTCACTGAGAGCACACATGAACGTGAGACACTACTCATGTCACTGAACACAAATAAGACACTTGGGTACACAGAGCAGATTTATTTATTTGTTTGTTTGTTCTGTTAAATTTAAGAGTCTCATATTACTCAGGCCAACCTTGCTATGTGGCTGAGTGTGACTTTTAATAAGATTGTCAATCCTTGTCTTCTTGTCTCCACCCCCCAAATGCTTGTATGGTAGAAGCAGCTCCTGGCTAGGTTAAGTGGTCTGTTAAGGATTGTTCTTACAAAATTAGTAGATTCTTCTGCTTTTGTAGAGATGGAAGACAAATGCTGCTTTTTCCTTTTCTTTTTCTGCTTCTTTTTCTTCCTTTTCTTCTCTGCTGAGGATTGGTTAACTCAGAATACCCGGTCACTATTCAGTAAAGAATCTCTTAATGTACTAAAATGGTACCCAGGAGGTACAGAAGCGCACATCTTTTCTTAGTGCGATGATCTTCACCTCAAACCTAAGGTCTCCTACATAGGATGCAGATACTCGTCCACTGATACTCAGTCCTGAGAACATCACTGAGGAAGGTTTTTGGATTGTGTCAAAGTATGGCTAACCCTTAGTCTGGATTGTTGAGCCAGACTTTGACATATATGAATCTCTTGGCTGTCTTCATACTCCATTGGGATGAGTTACACAGATAAAGGTCAAGACAACTCTGTTTTGGGAGATGTCAGAGGTGTGGATTTCTGGCAGATAAACCTTAAGGGTGTGGTAGAAGACTAGACCTCACATGTGTGGTGAAATGTGGGGTCTGGGCAGTTGAGGGTTTTTTCCTTAGCGCAAGTAACAACAATGAAGCTACAACCAGGGTGGTTGGTTCTGTCTTTACTAGAAGCAATGGATGGCAAAAATACTGGAGGAGAAAAGTGGCAGGAAACACAGAATTGGAAGAGGAAGGTCAGTAAGGCCACACTGAAAGGAAGCTAGCTGTGCAGGGAGACTGTTTCTCCCTCCATTTTAACTAAAGCAGGAGCTCCCAACCTTCCAAATGCTGCAACCCTTTAAATGCAGCTTCTCATGCTGTGGTGACCTCCCCCCCCCACCATAAAATTACCTCAGTTGATACTTTATAACTTTAATTTTGTTGTTATGAATTATAATGTGAATATCTGTGTTTTCTAATGGTCCTAGGTGACCCCTGTGAAATCACCCTTCGACTCCTACCCCCTCCCCAGGGGTTGTGACCCACAGGTTGAGAAAGACTTAACTAAATAAATCTAGAGTGTATGGCTTCCTGGTGGTACACTTGCCAAGAGGGTCTCCTCCCAGACTCTGCTTAGATGCCACTTTCTCCAGGAATTCCTCTCCAGTGGCATAACCAGAAATGTTTTTTTCCTTACAAGTTCTTAGGGCAATTGTACGCTATGACAATTCTTGACATAAATCTCCTGGTACTATAAGGAGCGCTGGTTTTCAGGTTAAAGGACATAATTAACTTTGTGTTAGTAGTGTTTATATCATCTTGAGCGTCTGAGATAGGTGATGTGATTTCCAACGCTGGAGACCCGTGCGTACTAACGTGCTTCCACTGGGATGCTGATGGGAAGTACAGTGGGACAGACCTGGAGGAAGTCAGACCTGCCTTGTTGCCAGAGAGCCTATGATCCCAGTACTTGTTGGAAGGGTGGGGATGTTTTCCAGGGCCCTCTAAGTTTACCTGCTGAAGCAGGAGCAAACCAGCTCTCCTTTTTTACCCACTCGGTGCTGGGATGAGGTTTGGTCCTAGCCATGGGTTCCATGCTCTGTCCCAGATGGCTTTCTAACCTCAAGACCTAAGTATTTCCAACCCTGCTTTAGTTGCAGTTCCTCCCTGGCTCCTGAGGCAAATCCATCGGAGCAGTATTTCCCTGGTGCTTGACTTCTGGTTTGTATTCCAAACGCTTTCACTAGTTGTTTTCTTTTTCTCAGTCCCCTTGCCCTTGGAGAAGTTATGTACTTCTGAACCGCTTGGGTACCATTTTAGTAAATTAAGAATTTAGTTCATGAATGGTACCCTAGTGGCCTGAAAGAGTTAATACAAATTTCTTAAGCACTTTATTAATTCCTAGGGAATAATTTATGCTGTTGAGTGTAGCCTGTTACAAACACCGTAGGGTATTTTTTTTTTTTATGGTCTCTTTTGGAAAGGAGGCCCCAGAAATAAGTGGATGTTGGGCATAAGTACAAGAATCCTCCTTTATAAATATTTAAATGTATACTATGTACATAAAAGTATTATTATTATTATAGTAGAGATTAGGAGTAGTCTGATTTCAGAGCATCCCTGCATCCCAGGATCTTGGTAGGTGAGCCTCAGTGCTTTCCTCACCTCTCACATTGTCAGGGCACTCATATCAGAGAGAGCAAACTAATTACACTCTCAGGTATTCTGTCTGTGTCTGTATGCTGCGTGTGTGTGTGTGTGTGTGTGTGTGTGTGTGTGTGTGTGTAGGCCAGAGGCCAACCTTTGTGTTGTACCTTAGAATCCATCTACATTGTGTTTGGAGACAGTATGTCTCATTGACCTGTAGCTCCCTGGTCAGCCTGGATGGCCAAGAATATACCTATCTTTGCCTCTTAGAACTTTAAATAAATGCTTGTCCCCACCCTAGCCTTTTCTCTCTTGTTTTTCTTTTGCAGATGTGGATTTGGGGGATTGAATTCACATTCTCTTCCTTACAAACAAGCACTTTCTCACTGAGTCATCTCCCAGTCCATTCTGTTTTAATGCAGCACCTAGGTGCACTGCCTGGGTTCACTTCTTGGTCTTGCATTTAGATTGCTATATGATCTTAGGCAGTTCAATTAACTTCTCTGATCCAGCTTTCTTTACTTATAGACTAGAATGATACCAGTGTGTCACTCAAAATTGTTATAAAGTTAAGTGCTCAGTAAAGGTGAGCTATTATCTTTTATTGTTTATTGTTAGGACCTTTTAGATAGATCAAATGAAATCAACGATGGGAAAGTACCAAAGAGAGAGTCTGGATCATGACAGCAGACATTAAATAGGAGAGCATTTGCTAATGTTGTTAATTGCATGAGGCTTCTTTGAGTGGATGTGAAAAGCTGCTAGTAAAGTGGAGTGTTTGGAATCTCCGTGCCTTCCCACATGGGCTCTGTCCTACCTGGGCAGTGCATGCTCAGCTTTTGTACCTGTCACACAGAATAATGGCTGGCCTGCTCTTTCTCCACTTTGCCCCTACGTGGTAGTTTCTCACAGTGAACTTCAGTTTTGTCATTTTCCTCATGTCCCTCTGCATCTCAGGCTCTCTTACAGTTTTGGTGCTTCCTTCCCCAGTTCTTCGTTGTCCTCCACTGCCCCGCGGTTACAATTAAAAAAAAAAAATCCTGTATGTTGGTGCATAACTTTGACTTTACAAGGGCTGTGGGGTGGTGATAAGAGCAGGATCTTGCCCTCATTAGATTGCAGCTTATTATCACCTACAGAGAAGGTTGTCATTGGTCTCACTATCTGAAGAGGAGGCTGCCTTCTCAGGCTGGAAAGTGGAACAGGCTGGGAGAGGCTGATGGGAAGAACTGTGTTTACAGCAGGATGGCATTCAGCTTGGCTCTTGGGCCTGAGCATGACTGAGTGTGAATAGATGACGTGCCAACGAAGCGTTGTTTTGGCACACGGCAAGGACTTGCTTTGTGGAAGCAGGAGAGTAAGAAGAGGCTGCTATAGGCAAGGAGCCCGTGAGGTTATTTTTGCCACAGTTATGTATGTCTTGAGACAGCATCCTGGACTGGATTATTCAGGACAGACTCCTCGAGGCTATCTGGCTGTTGATAAGTAAGCAGTTGGAAAAGAGAGTTTGGAAATTTTGCATTTTTCATTTAGGCTAGTTCTTTAATGTAATGTAGCATAGTTACAGACGGGCATGCTGTGGACGGTGAGGTACTCAAAGCTTCTTTGAATCCATCAGTATATATCAGGTCAAAGTAAAGATGCCCACTGAAGTCTAACGACACAGGATGTATATGCCACAAATGAAATAGGATACCATTTAACAATGGGCTTGGAAAAATTAAGCACATAGTTTGCCAGTGCCTCTGCAGTTATTAACTTCTGGGAGAGCGTGCTCTGGCAGGCATGTACTCACAGCAGACATGTACACGTCTGTACACAGCAGTATGCTATGAACTTCTGAAACCAGGAATCCACTCTCTGCTGCCATTCCAAATTGATAGAGTGTTTGCCTGATTATTGCTTTGTTTTCAGTGTAGTTTGTCTAGTGGGACAGATACATTGACCAGCAGAGTTCTGTATTCAGTCTTTTTGGCAGTTATTTCTTTCTTGTAAATTGCTAATCATTCTGATAATGTCATTTTGCTTTATATAATTGATTGCCTTAAACTTTCTTGTGCTGGAGTCATTTTTTCCAGACTCTAATCGACTGTAGGACTGTGAGGAGGTCTTTGGGTCACAAGACAGAATCTTATTCAGTCTTACCTTATCTAGCTTGTGAGACCATTGGTAACCTTTTGCTGGGGATGCCTCAACTTTGACTCCTAAATACATAGAACAGGTCATACTAACCCCACTGGTTTATAAAGCTAAGCCATGCATGTTTGTTCATTTCTGAATATGTTATTGACTTTGCAAAAATTCAAAAAATTATTATAATTATTAGGTTCTTCAACATTAAAGGTGAAATATACTGTTGAAGAATCTGATTTCATCTGTTTCTTTTAATTATTAAAATTTATTTTTATTTTATGTGAATGGGTGTTTTGGCTGCATGCATACCTCCTGCACCATTTATTTACTTGGTGCTTGCGTAGTCTAGAAGAGGTTGTTAGGTCCCCTGGAACTAGAATTACAGGTGTTTGTGAGCCACCATTATGCATGCTAGGAATTAAATGTGAGTCATTTGCAAGAGCAGCCTTAACCACTGAGTCATCTCTCTGCCCTTCCCCTTCAGCTGGTTTATATTTGGGGCTAAATGTTCAAGGAAACATCTGTTAGTTAATCTTCTAGTTCCTTTGACCAAATCCCCAGCAAGAAACAACTTGAAGGTTTATTTTGGCTCATAGTTTGAGGATACAGTCTATCCTGGCCAGATGGCATAGCAGCAGGAGCCTGGAGCAGCTGGCTACTTTGCATGTATGTTCAGAAAACGAAGAGATGAATGAATGCTCAGCTCCACTTTTCCTTTTATTCCATTTGGAAACTCAGTCCATGGAATGATGACACTACATTCAAGCTCAGCTTCTCTACCCGGTTAAGTCTTTCTGGAAACCTTTATAGGTATACTTTTTGGTTTGTTTCTATTGTGATTCTATTGTCAACTCAAGTTGACCGTCAAAATTAACCATTGTAGGAAGTATAACAGAATAAATTCTGTTAGTGACACCTTATTGCCATAGTATCAATAGTACTGAATACATAGATATTTAGTAAAACTAATATGTATTATTATAAAAAGAAAAGCTACAAGAATTGAAACAGATTTGAAAATATGCTTACTGCCTAGATAGCTATTGTCCTGAGAATCTGTTGCCACTATTTTTGGTGTATAGCGTTGTGCTTCCATGATTGGTTATTCTTAAAGACTTGATGAAATTTTATTGAAATTTCATGAAGGTTTTATGCCTTCTATTATCAGCCAAAAGCAGGAGAATTTATTAACTAGAAAAGTTATATTTGTTCATGTAAAAATTAATAAAAATTGATTAACAAAAAGTCGTTTTGTTTCCCTAATAATTTATTTTTATTACTCAAAATGAACATGGAAGGAAAAAAATGACTTAACACCACTGCCTACCTGGAAGAGCAGAGATACAGAAGAGGCAGGAATAATAGACAACAGGGTAGTTAGGAACTGCCATGCTAGTAATTACAATAAATGTAAATAGACTAGATCATCCAGTTAATAGACAAATGTGGTCAGATTGGATAAAATCAACAAAAACCCAAGCTGCTGGCTTTATAAGAAACATATGCCAAACAGAAGGTTACAGGAGGCAGTGGACTGGAAAATTGTATTTCAGACTCATGCTAATCAAAAGGAAGTTGGTGTAGCTGTATTGAGATCAGATAAAATAGACATCAAAGCAGCATCCACTGGCGATGAAGATCACTGTGCAGTGTAAAAATCTTAGTTCAGTAGATACAGGGCTTTGGCATCCAGGAGCTCAGGAGTAAAGTACAGAAAGTAAAAAATATGCAGAGATCGAAGGGAAATGCCTAAATCTACAACCTTGCGGGGACATTTGCACATGTTTTTGAATAACTAATGAATTGGCAAGTGGAAACTCATAAGGATAGAGATGATTGAAGAGCATGATTGACAGGTTTGACCTCATAGGCATCGACTCTGCTCATGCACACACAGGTTCACTAGTGATTATGTACAGGACTGTAAAGCAAGTCCCAGTACATTTCAAATAATGGGGATAGTGTGATTTCCCTAAGCAGCAAGGGATTGTCCCGGAAGTAAGAGGTGATGGGATATCTTAGTTTAGAAATGGAGCAGTATATTTATGGATGATTACATCTTTGCAAGTTTTACTGAAAACTTTTATATAAAGGCAGACAACTCATTTAAAAACAAAACTGTGTATTGCTGAACTTCATAATTGTACAAAATTGACATAGTTTAGAATTTTTACATTTTGAATATTTGATACTTATACATTCTATGGACTTTCTTGAGAACTCTCCCTTCTAAAGGCTTGAGATTGTATGCTGGAGGATGGAGGGAGGGCTTGCCAGAACCCGGTTTGTGTTCACTGACAACATGAGATGCCCTTCCAGATTTGCAGTCTGAGCTGAGCCTAGGTTTGGAGACCTTGGTTTCCCAGTTATGGGAATTTGAAGCTCAGACTAGTTGAGGAACATTATTTCCTGATCCATTTTAAACAGCAGCAGAGGAACCTCCAGTTGCTCTCACAGATACATTGTATTGTTGGTTCTCCCACAGATACATTGTATTGTTGGTTCTCCCACAGATACATTGTATTGTTGTTTCTCCCACAGATACATTGTATTGTTGTTTCTCCCATAGATACATTGTATTGTTGTTTCTCCCACAGATACATTGTATTGTTGTTTCTCCCATAGATACATTGTATTGTTGGTTCTCCCACAGATACATTGTATTGTTGTTTCTCTCACAGATACGTTGTATTGTTGTTTCTCCCACAGATACGTTGTATTGTTGTTTCTCTCACAGATACGTTGTATTGTTGGTTCTCCCACAGATACATTGTATTGTTGTTTTACTACCTTTGCCCATTTTTGTTTTGGAGGAAAAAAAACATATATAGAGAAATACATATGTATGTGTATATATTTCACATTAGTTATGGTTATTGTTTTACAGATGATGATGATCATTATTTTGGCACCTTACTTTTTAAAGTGTCAAATAGCATGCAAGCATTCATGGTTGCTTATAATGGACTGAGTTCTGACCTGCGTTTTGAGGGAGTGAGAATAAAAATCAGAATCGGCTCTGGTTTAAAGAAGTAACCCAACATATGGATGTAGGGATGAGCTATGCACATGGTTAGGGGCACACAGGAATTATATGAATGTTAGTGACATGCGTGTGTTCGCTATGATCATGTCCTAGTGTCTCATTAGTTCTTTCTCCTCTAAATTTTTCACATTACGCACTTCAGTCTCTTTTCCTAAGGCAGTTTTCTGTGCTTTGTTTCCCATTCTTGCTGTAATCTTTTCTTGAGTAGAGGCTGATATAAGTAATGGTATGGAAGCCTGCAAGAACCATTAAGCCCATTATACCCTTCTCAGCTGTCCTTTCTTTAGAGTGCTTGACTTTATTCTGGTAGCTCCTCCACACTTGTTTGAGTATGTTTCATCTTGGGGTTATTTTGAAATTGATGCATTTAGAATAAAAGTAGGTGTAGCCTCCTTTCACATTTGTATTTATAATACGCACTGGATGTAGAACTCTTGTGTCTCCTGATTTTTTAAGTATCCATAATTTCTGAAAAGTCTAAGGCACAAATGAATTGTTAAATCTATGTCCCTGTTCGAATTAGTAACACTCTTGCTCGGTTTCTACTCTTTATAAAATTGATGAAGTTACCATGTAGCTCTCTTCTTGAGTGAGGAGTGCTAGGATGGAACCTGCTGGGCATCTCTGAGGCACAGCCTCAGCCACCTTCAGCCCTTGTTAGCAGTGCCCTCAGTGGAGTTTCTGAATCGGCTGGAGTTGGCTTTCAAATTCTTCGTGGAATACCTAGACCTTCCATAAGCAATGATGCTTCCTCTCTGTCATGATCAGAAACTACTAATAACTGGACTATGAGACAAAGACAGTGCATTTCATAAAGGGCTCATGGTGGTCATTGCTGGATGAAGGACTGTTCACCCAGGATTCTCTTTCTCTCTATTGATCAGTCAGAGATCAGCGAGAACTCACTTGTTTGAGCAAGACCTGGCCCAGCCTCCACATAGGTGTTCCTCCGTGCTCTCAATGGCACCCTTTGAGATTAAGAAACTTGCCTCAGTAACAGCTGACCTGGTAGCAATGGCCTTCAAATCATGTTTTAGACTACTATTCAGTTAGTAAAGCTGTAGGGCTATGGGCCAATCAGAAGACAATATGACTTCCTTTTATGCCTCCCATTTGTGTTTGGGAAGCTGAAGCACAAGTTGGTACCTGTGATCACTCCAGAAAGTATTTTTCTGGGTAAAATATTGATATGGGGAACACAATCAAAGTTGTATTTAACTGTCTTAACCTTTTTAGTTAGATAATCTATTTGTGCTAGTATTTTGACAGCTTCTGAAAATAATCAAGTCAATCACTGCTCTATAATTTCTCATGTATATCATAGCCACATTCATTAAATCACCTACAGTTGATTGTCAATTTTTCATTGACAATTCATATCGACTTCTTAGTAGACTGTTTAAATAGCTCTGCTAACTAAGTCATTAACCTTTGGCCTTATTAAAAAATATGTTCCAAAGGATTAGGGCAAAATATTATTGACTAGACCATGCTTAAATATTCCAAAGGAGATGTATCCTGAAACAAAATTAAAGAAAGTACTAGAGGTAAACTCAGCTGCTCACGTTAAAGAGGCTTTTCTGCAGTGTGACAGTAGATGCTTAAAATAATCCCACAGACGAACTTAATGCCCGTGAATGTGGCTTACATCCTCCAATATGTTGGGAAAATCTAATTATATGATTATAGCTAAACTGAGGTTTATTTCCGTTTTCTTTCATTAAAAATTTTATATGATTTCATTTAAATTTTTTATATGTAAGGAGTTAAATATTTTCTGAAACCAGAGCCAATGTTCTCTATTAAAATATAAGTGTTCATTAAATAGGTAACAGTTACTGTATGTACGTATGTGTGTATATATCTCTCTATGTACACATCTATATAGATGTGTGTATGTATATAAATGTGTGTGTGCTGAGGAATCAAACACAAGATTTAGTGCATTGGATTGGTATGCACTTGTTCTACCACCGAGCTCCACTCCGCAACAGTTACTTTAAAGGGTATCTGTCCATTGCCATCTGAAAACTTAAGTTTGAATATGTCCATCATACCTCTAGTCAGGTTATACATCTGTTCTTTGCATCAGATCTTCATATCTTCTTCACTTTCTGCCAAGCAGCCCAGAGATTGGTCTTTGTAGATCCCTGTCTGGCCTTTCGTACTCTAACAGATGTTTCTCATCCCATTCCAGAAAACCACTAAATATATCTTTAGTTTCAAAATTAATTATCAGTGAAACATGGTATGGTATCTTCAGTTTCCTCCCAGTCATGTGTAGGGAGGGCAATTGGAGCTTCAGGACACATCCTCTGAGTTGGGTTGATCTTGCCCTTACCTCCTTTTCTGTTCTCAGAGTTTAGACCACACAGCTGTTGGGTGTGTGCCATCCCTCCACTTTGTTCTTACTGTCCCCCCTCTCCATGAGCAATGTGGTATAAGTATAGCACCCCACCTCTCTAGTTCTTGACAACAGTGTTGACCAAGGTCTTGGAGGAACTTCTGTGGCATAGCTTTTCAGAATCTTGGTAGGGGTTCTTACTAAATGTCAATGATGCTTATAGTTTTTGAAAATTGAGATAATGTTTGTCCCTCTTCAGGTTTGCTGTACCTTTAAAATTTGTCAGCCTTTCTGCTCTTTGGTGAAATGTGACAGAAAGTGCATAAAGCAGATGTACAGTCCAGCCAACTGTAAAATAAACACCTGAGCAATCACCACCCAGACGTGAAGCAGGACATTGCCAGCTCCCAGCAGCCCATGAGTTTATCACCTCTTTAAAGATTAAGGCTGGTGTTCATGGGCTTACCCACCAGCTCCTGCAGTGTAATTTGCATAGTAAGCATGGCTTTGTGGAGCAGCTATGATTCCCTCCTTTAATATCTTCATTAGCTCTACACTTTAGTGTTCTCATTCCAGTATTTAGTTTTTGTGTACATTCTAAATGTGATTTCTTTGAAACAGGCTAGTAGCTAGGTTTTCAATCTGTGATTATTTGTTACAATGTAACGTAACTAAATAGGACTTCTGATTTTTTTTCAAAACTCTTATTAGCTTGCTTCCTGACAACTAATTTCAGAGAGCCCCTCTCTCTTCTCTACACATGATATATCTTTTAATGTTTTAAACATTTCATTTAAAAATCTGATCTCATAAGGAAAATAGCTAACTGACCACATCAACCTATTGAAGCATCTCCTCCACTTCTTGTGGGAGTCCACGTGTTTCTATCATCGGGAACTTACACTCTTAGAGGCTCTGGGTGCCTCCTCTTCCCTCAAACAAACAAACAAACAAACAAGCCAAATCACAGACACTCCCAGACAACAACAACAAGCAACAATAGCAACAATAATAAAACTAGTTTGTGAATTAACAATAGAGACCCTGGGGTTACCTCACTTGGTCTGTGATACTAAAGATGAGGATCTCCAGCCTTGGATGAGCAAAGTTTTGGGATTTAAGAGTCCATGTGCCCATTGCATCTGTGGTGACAGTCTCTTCACAGTGAGAAGCTGCCCAGTGAATCTTGTGCTGGGTTTACTCTCTGTGATTCTCCATTGTGTTTACCTCTCGTGTATTTAGTTTTGCACAGCAGATGTATTTCTCAATTATGTTTGCTTTTTAAAATCTATGTTTAGCAATGTAGAGACTCTAGAATAAGACAATGAAATACTGAACTGATGCAGAGGCTGTTCTCCTTCAGTTCTTGTACTGGCATGGTGATCTTTGACAGTTTGTTTCAATAGTACCTTATTTTAATGAGGGGGAAATATTTGGAATGATTAGCTAATCCAATCATTAAATGTTCTTTTAAGCTTGCAGCATAAGTTAAGGTATGACTCATAAAAACGTTTTTTTCAATAAAAGCAATGTCAGAATTAAGTGCTCACTGCAATCGCTATGCAGTTAGGCTTTTCTGTGGATTGAGGGTGGAGGGAGCTCTAAGCGTTACTATTGATTTTGAAAATTAATGTAATTGGCAGCCATACTCTAGAAGACTTGATTTTTAAGCCTTTTGTATGTACTTACACTACCATAAATAAGAATGCATTCTGTATGGTGCCAGGATGTTGGCTTTAAGATTTACTAAGAGCAGTAAACATCTTAACTACTAATTTTTCTCTTTTTTGGCAAATATGTGTTAAAAATGGTATACCCATTTCTAGGTTGTAGTTTAGAACATTAAATGCAGCAGGGTTTTGTTTGTTTGTTTGGTTGCTTGCTTGTTTGTCTTTGTTGTTTGTTGTTTGTTGTTTGTTTCTAGGAGATCTAAATTGATTTACAGACTGTTTTTCTCAGAACTGCAAGAGCTAGCATTATCCTCATGGACATCCCCATCACCCATTTCTACCGACCACGGAAACCCAGAATAGTCCTTTGGAGCTGCAGTATTAGTAAGGGCAAGGCTGGTGCCTGGCCAGAGTGTCAAGGAATGGCTGCCTTTTCTTGGTGGATTACTGGTTGTGTGTGGGCTGCCATTTGGCATCTATCCTGGTTGTACAGAATGTCGCACATTGAGGAGCAGAGCCAGGGGACTCCAGGCTTCTACTCTCCAGGGATCTAGGCTCCCAAATTAAAATACTCCACTCCAGGCTGTTCCCTGCCTAAGCTTTTTTGTTCCACAGATTTGAGAAGCCCAACCAGTGCCTCAGGTGAGCTGGCAATTGGGGAGCGACACTGGCAGGCCACTGTCATAAGAACTACAGAAGCTAGTTTGTAGCTTTTAAATTATTTACTTTTGCTTGTGATGAGAGATTTGATCCCTGGCCAGCAATATACTCAACTAAAACATTTTGGATGCCTTCTCTAAAGTGTCTCTTCTTGGAACAGGTTTCTGCAGTGATCCTGTAGTGTTGATGTCCTGTCAGGACACTGGGGCTCCTGTTTGGAGCACTGGGAGATGCTGAAGCAGCAGTTCCAGGGCAGCTTCTCTAGTAAGAGTCTCACTTTGACAGGTCCAGCAGATTCAAACCGGTATCTCCAGGTTTCATGTGATTCCTTGGGGTATGCTGCTCTCCATTGCATCCTGGAACTGCTGCAGAGAGGAGTGGTGCCATTAAGGAAGTCTGGGAGGGCGTTCTTGCATAGCTGTAGCCCTTGGAGGTTGGAAGGCTCTGGCAGAATGTCCCAAGGCATATATGCCTCACTCTGGAACCACTGTCCCCATTTGTAGCAACAGGAACTTCCGTAGAGAAACTGTGCAAGCAAAATGGGACAATAATTCTGTGTGTGCTTCTGACATTCTATTTTGTAAGCCACATAACATCAGGGACAGGCAGAGGAATCCCTCCTTATTTTCTGTTTTCACCTTCCTTAGCTCAGAAAACCCTTTCTTTCACATGCACCCCCCGCCCCCCATCAGTCTGCTTATTTAGGGTTAGAATGTGAACTCCAAGATGTCAGAGGTCAAATTAGTTTTGTTCTCTTAATATTTTTGGCTAGCCACAATCAAGTATGAGATACACAATCTGTTGAATGAGTGAGTGAACCTCTTCAGTTACCTACATCACAGCTGCTGGTGGGTTGAGGCTCACTAGACAGATGTAGAGAGCAGTAGGCATCCTGAAGCAGGTTGATTTAAGTAGTGGGTAGCTCTGTGCTAGCTGGCTCCAGGCCAGGCCAGTGATGTCAGCAAATGAAGCAGGTCTGTGTGTTTACTGAGGAAAGGGATTAGAAAATAGCTGTCTGTAAGCAAATTGAGACATTTGGCTTTCAGTGCTTTTCTGTAGTTTGGCCTCTTAGATTTACTGATCCCATTTTTCAGCAATCAGTTGCTGAAGGACATAACTCTTTCTTTCTGGGGCGTTTTAATACTTTGTGGGAGTGTGACTAGCGAATGCTGATTGACTGATGGATTCTGTAACCTGGGCTCACGGTTGTCACTGCTGCCCTTATCTTAGGGTTTCCCATCTTCATGGGATGGTGAGGACCTTGTTATACAAGAGAAGCTCAGCAGGATCGAACGTGGAAGTTCCAGGTGGGGGTTTGCATGGTGGAAATGGTACTTCCCATGTGCATGTGAGGTACTTGGAGAACAGTTGGATTGTGAATCCTCAGATCACCGTTTATACATGTGAGCAGAGATTCCAAACTGGTGAGTCACATGCCTGTCGTCGTCTTCGTTAAGTCTTGGATTCAACACTAAACTGGCAAACTGCTATACTTTAGAATTGGTAATTCTAAGCATGTATGGAAATCTCAGAGACACACATGCTTAGTTCCCTCTGCAATAGTCACCTTTAACATCTTTTGTTGGCTGTGTTCTTTTGAGCGTTTCATCCATGGTTTCATCATCTTTACTTCCTCTCCCCAGCTCTTCCCAGATCCACCTCTCTTCCCTAACTACCCAACTTTGTCTCATTATTATTTAAAACCTCATCAAGACCAATCTGGGCTACCCAAATATTCTTTACTTTTTATTTTGTTACACTCCAGATTTTATTCCCCCCCCCATCCACCCTCCAACTGTTCCACATCTCATACCTCCTCCCCAGCCCCCAGTTGCTGTGAGGTAAGGATGTCCCCACCCCCACTCCCCCACCCCCCACCCCACCTGACCTCTAAACTCCCTGGGGCTTCCAGTCTCTTGAGGGTTAGGTGCATCATCTCTGATTGAACCCAGACCCGGCAGTCCTCTGCTGTATATGTGTTGGGGGCCTCATATCAACCATGCTGCCTGTTTGGTGGATATTCTTAGATGTGCGGTCTTCCAGTGGAGCATGCTCAACTTGCCAGGGGCTGCACGCTTAGAGAACACTGTCTCTCCCTCTCCTAGTAGCTAACAGTAACCAGTAGCTCCACTGTTAGGGGTAAGATTTCCTACCCAACTCCCTCTCATCTCTGTGCTGGGATTTGATCTGACTTGATCATGCACAGATTTTGTGCATTCTGACTCAGCCGTCATGAGTTCATAGGTTTAGCTGCCCTGTTGTGTCCAGAAGACACTGTCTCCCCATGGTCGTATGCTGCCTCTGGCTCTTACACTCCTTCTGCCTACTTTTCTGCAGTGATCTCTGAGCTTTCAGTATGTATGTGTCATTTAGGGCTGAGCATTGTGTAGTGTCAATCTCTCCATGTTGGCTAGTTGTGGGTCTCTGTGTTAATTGCCATCTACAGTAAGTAGAAGCCTCTCTAATGAGGGGTTGAGAGAGGCAAGGATGAGTCATTAGGAGTTGGTTTAATACTGTGTCCATTAGCAGAGCACTTGTAGTATATTTCCACCTATTACCTATGACCTGTCTAGCCATGGATTCTTGCTCTGATAACAGTACCAGGTAATCGTCTCTTCTTGTGGCCCAGGACTTAAATACAACCAGAAAGTGATGGTTACTTTCACAATGTGTGGGTCACTCTTGCATGAGTGGACATGTCTTGCTAGGCCAGTCATTATTGTAACCTCTAGGGTTCACAGGTGGGTCAGATCGATGTTTACTTGTCTCCTCTGGTAGCATGCGTGGGATCTTCCAGCACTGTGAAAGCTAGCAAGTACAGATATACTTGCAGGTGAACGCCAGCTTGATTTTATCGTGTTTTATGACTTGAGTATGTGGTGTTTTCAGCAACGGGGTTTTACTGCCAAGTTCTCAATCAGGGGTTCTCAACCTGTGGGTTGAAACCTCTTTGGGGATCAAATGACCCTTTCACAAGGGTTGTCTAAGACTATCAGAACACAGGTTATTATTTCTAACAGTAGCGAAATTATATCATGGAAGTATCAAATGAAAATAACGTTATGGTTGGGGTCGCCACAGCATGAGGAACTGTCTTAAAAGGCTGCAGCGTTAGGAAGGCTGAGAAGCACTGCTCTAGAGGTTAGACTAGAGCAATGGCAATAGTCTGTAGTGTTTGGGGGGTCTGTGGGACCTTACTGGCCAACAGTTCCACACAGAAGTAACCCATTTCTGGTACCTAGGCTTTTTATTTGTTAGCCCATGGTGTCTGTCGGGGGCTTTGTTTCAGAGAGAGAGAGAGACAGGGGAAGACAGAGAGATAGAGA
>JADRCH010000139.1:1597198-1628974 GCA_019843965.1 Rhynchomys soricoides | reverse complement strand
AGAGAGAGAGAGAGAGAGAGAGAGAGAGAGAGAGAGAGAGAGAGAGATGTTGTGCATGCTTGCTTGTGAGTGCGGATAAGTGTCTGGAGGTTAGAGGAGAAGATTGGGTTTTGGTACTTGCATTCCATGGTGTTTGATGCAGGGTCTCTTGTTCATGGCTACATAGGCCAGGCTAGCTGGTCTGAGAGCTTCCAGGGGATTCTCCTCTCTCCTCTCTCACCACAAGACTACATACCTACCATGCCTGGCTTTATGTTCTGGGGATCTGAACTCAGGTCGTCATACTTGCATAGCAAGTGCGTTTCCCACTGAAACATCTCCTCAGCTCTAGTCTCTGATTTTGAAGGTTCAGTCTGGCATGAAATTTTACAACTTACTGACCCTCTGGGAAAGTAGGATATGTTTACATTTCCTGTTCAATGATTGGTGATTTAGCAGTCCAAACTCTGGAAAGTTTAACTCACTAGTTCAGGGAGTTGGGTTATCCAAGGGAAAAAATGGAGCCAATGATAATTAGATAATTAAAAACTCACCAATCCAACAAAAAACAAAGCAATCTGGCTGTACGTCCTTTATAAAAGACACATTCAAAAGGAAATTACTCAAAGGCTTAAATGAAAGAAACTGATAAACACAAGCAAAGAGAATGTAATAGCTCAACTGTAAGACAAACCATTAAAATAGGACACAAATTATAAAGATGAAAGACATAAGCTGGAATTATGACACAACGTGAATTTCTACGGGTAAGTTACATCACAGTGCACATTCATTATTGCAAATGAAAGAAGAGGAATGAGGCATGTACATATTTTTGGACACATTAAATTAGACATTAACGAAATAATAGAGGCTGTAAGTCTCCTGCAAATTTAAGTGTGTCCTAAGGGGTAGGTATACATTGAGACCAGTACCTTGTCGATAGACAAAACTTATCTTTAGAGCTACACTGAACACTTTCCCTCCAAACAATATATTCTAAACCATAGTCTAAAAATTGAATGCACCGAAAGTAATATAAGTGCATCCTCCAATAGCAATAACATTTGAAAAACACTAATTATGAAAAATGAAAAGCAAAATGCAGATTCTCTGACCACCTCTTAAGCCATCTTCTCAGTAACTCTTGAGTGGGTTAAAGAGGACAAGACTTCTATTTTGGAACCTTCTGGTACATATGAATCCCGTGAGATGTGATCAGAGCCACTCATTAGAAGAATGTAATATAACTAGATTCTAAACAAAAAGAACAACAACAACAAAATTAAGCACTGCAGCTCAGGCATTAGAAAAATAAAAGGAAATTTCATGGGGAATTATTAAAGAAGCAGAAACATGTACAAAACAGTAATAGGGATAAAGCTCAATGTATTTCTTTGGGGAGAAAATGCCAACACACACACACACACACAGAGAGAGAGAGAGAGAGACAGACAGACAGACAGACAGACAACATTAGGAACAACAAGGAGGAAATTAAGGAAACATGAAGATACAGCTTATGTGCTTATATATTTAAAAGTTTGAGACAAAGGAAAATGAATACATTTCTAGAAAAAAATGGTCCCAGTTCAGTACAGAAGAAAAATAGGCTAGCAGTGTTAGAGGAGAGCAGGGAGGATTAGTAAGTCGGCCCCTCGCTCCTTACAGCGTATACCCAGGTTTCATGGTGGATGAGAATCACATGTAAGCCACTTACAGTGTTCCCAGTAGAGAGATGGAAGAGTTCTAGTTTGAGTACAGTTTCTCATGCCATTGTGAAGTTGGTTGTCTTCCTGGCATCCATTATCCCTTGCTCTCTCCTTACAGTGCTTCTTGGATTTGTCAGGCATCTGCTCCATCCTCAGCTCTAGCACGCAGGGTAGTGGTGGTTAATTGGGGAAGAGTGTGAGCTTGAGAATTTAAGAGTTAAGTAATGAGGAATGAATCGTCCTCACATCAAGACTAGTCACTGGGAAAGAAGTAGTGTTGAATTGAATGTCCACGTGCAAAATCATGGATCAGGAGCCCTGTCTTATAACACGTATGAAAATCACCCCAGACCTAGAAGCTGAAATGACAGAACTAGAGGAAAGTCTAGAGTCAGGCAAAGGCTGTCTCAGACATGATATGAAAAATATAAGTGGCAACAGGAATATTTGATAAAGTGAACCTAAAATTAAAACTTCGGAACAGTCCGTTTACCCCTACACCATTTTTTTTTTTTTTTTTTTTTTATTCCCAGCATTTGGTTTTTTGAGGCAGGGTTTCTCTGTGTAGCCCTGGCTGTTCTGGAACTCCTTCTGTAGACCAGGCTGGTCTTGAACTCAGAAATCGCCTGCCTCTGCCTCCCGAGTGCTGGGATTAAAGGTGTGCGCCACCACTGCCTGGCTCCTCTACACCATTTTGATGTGAGAACTACAGCTAATCTGAGGACAGAAAGATCCAGGCCGGAGCAACTGAGCCTGGAGCTAAAGAACCTGGAAATTGCTTTACCTCAGGATTTGCTCCCAAGAAAGGCAGAGTCTTCACTGTGGCATCTGAAGTCTTTGTCACTTGCCCTCCCTGCATTGTGAGTGATACTCGCTGACATATGGAGCTAGCTCAGGAGACGTGCACAATTCTGAATGACATGCATTACAGGCTTCTCAGCAGAGATGTAACTGTGTGAAGGAGATAGATTTTGTCTCAAGATATACTATGTTCTATGATTTAATGTTTAAAAAATATTTTTGTTATGTTCCTAACTTAAAATAGATTTTAATAACAAAACACAGGAAAAAGAAGACACAGGGCTTTTGTCAAAACTTACATTTTAGAAACTAGAATCTAGTGATTGATTTATGAAAGTATCACCAAATAGGAATTATTCTATTCCCTCAGTGTTAAGAATGATTGCTTGGCATTAAAGAATTTCATAAAATTTAAATTATGAACCAGCCAATGGAGGAAAACCCATAAGGTCTCCATAGATGGTAGAGAGTTTCTTCATCAAATTTAATATCTTGTCTTAAAACAAAACCTCTCAGTAATAAGAATATAAGCATTGAAGAATATTTTCCTTCTTAATATAGTCAGTGATATGTCTTAAATTAATCAAAGCTTTTTAAAAACAATGAAACTCTAGAAATGTTTAAAATTCCCAAGTAAGATGTCATTATCTGTTCTTTGGAAAGTATGATACATTGTCATTAGATGGAAAAAGTATGATACATTGTTACTTGATAGAAAATAACTGATAAATGTAACTGGTGAAGAAGCAAAATTAGTGTATTAGATATGATTGGAAAAACTAAGGCAGAAAGACTGTAGAAGCAATTAAGTGCGTGCTTATGAATTACATGCACAAACCCCTGAAGACTGTACACAAACTAAAACAACCACTTTTAATCAACAACTGAAAACCCCTTTCATAATTGAAAACACTCAAATAAATACAAATTTCATAAGAAGCATCCATGTGAAGAAATGTGGTGCTTTGCTTTGGATGAATCATCCGTATCACCCTCTCCCATCAAAGGCACAGAGACCATCATGGTATATTGGGTGGATAGAATGTAAGAGCCGGTGGATAAAGATGAGCTGTGAAAGACTGACGTCAGGACACGACATGGCTGCTATACATGCTGACTGATTCCTAGCAACTGTGGTTATGTGTACAGTATCGCAGTATCAAGCCAGCCAAAATTCCGGTTTGGTGGAGATGGTATTGATAATGGGTGGTTACTGAGGGAGGGACAATCATTCTCCGTTAGGGACATGGCTGCTAGTAGGTTGTCCATGCCTCAGTGGATGGCCCCCCACTCAAATGCATATGAGCAGCATGGACTGGACTTGGGATGGGTTATTAATCGATAAGAAATCACCAACTGGAGGACAGGAACTTGGGAGGGAAATGGGGTGGGGCCTTCTAAGTGGAGTTGGAGGGAGGACATATGGATGGATGTAGTAAAGATACATTGCATACATACATGCAATTTTCAAAGAAATAAGTAAAAAATTTAAAGATGTGTCATAAAAGAACTTGGGAATATGAATTAGTGAAGTAGTATATGAGATGTGATTGGAAAACCAAAAGTAGACGCACTGTGGAAGTAATTGAGGCACTTGTTACAACCATGTTTAATCACTAACGGAAACTCCCTTCACCATCACAAGCCCCAACACAGGTTTTATTTTATTGTCATTATCTCTAATCTTTTTTTTTTACAGTTCAGTTTGCTATCCCCCTCCCGGTCCTCCCTCTCACTGCTCCTCATCCCATTTCTCCTCCACCCTGTCTTCAAGAGGATGTCCCCAACCCGCCACCACCACCACACCCCACCGGCCCAGGCCTCCCGACTTCCTGGGGTCTCAAGTCTCTTAAGGTTTAGGTGCTTCTTCTCTCACTGAGGTTAGACTAGGCAGTCCCCTGCTCTATATCTGTCAGGATCCTCCTCTCAGCTGGTGTGTGCTGCCTGGTTGGTGGTTCAGTGTCTGAGAGATTTGGGGGTCCAGGTTGGTTGAGACTGCTGGTCTTGCTGTGGGGTTGCACTCCTCCTCAACTTCTTCCAACCTTTCCTAATTCAACCACAGGGGGCCCCAACTTCAGTCCAATGATTGGGTATAAGTATCTATGTCTGTCTCAGTCAGCTGCTTGTTGGGGCCCTCGGAGGGCAGCCATGCTAGGCTCCTGTCTGTAAGCACACCATAGCATCAGTAATAGTGTCAGGCCTTTGAGCCTCCCCTTGAGATGGATCCCAAGTTGGGCTGGTCACTTTCCCTCCATTTTTGTCCCTGCAGTTCTTTTAGGCAGGAACTACTCTGGGTCAGAGTTTTTAGCTGTGACATGGCAACCCTATCCCTCCATTTGATGCCCTATCTTTCTACTGGAGGTAGAATAGGTTTTATGAGAAGTGTACATGTTTTATTAGTGCAGGCCTACATGTGCCATGGCTCAACTCTAACTCACCATTCAGATCTTAGATTAACTTCTGACAGAGCCCTTTTCTGACTATTCAAAATCAATTCACTCCTATTGTTGTAATGCCACTTGAAACCTTGTGCTTTTCTTACATGCTGCTCGCATGTAATTATGTGTTTTTAGAGATATACTCTATTATTGTGCATGTGCATGAGTATGGGCCTATGTATGCCAAGGCCCGTCATATGTGGAGGTCAGAACAACTCTGTGGAGTCAATTTTCTCCTACCTTTGTGTAGGTCTGGAGATGGAACACAGGTGTCTAGCCTTGGACTGCAAGTACCCTTATGTGCCCAGAGATCTCACTGGCCTGCCACTGTTTGTTTTGTCTTGTTTTTAGTAGCCTGTCGTATGTGTTGTGTGTGTGTGTGTTTGTGTGTGTGTGTGTGTTTAGTCTAGAGGTCAACTTGGGGTTTCATCCTCAGAAATGCTGGCTGTCTACTTTGAAATGGTCTCTTGCCTCTCTGGAACTTTCCAGATAGCCTTTCTGGGCAGTAAGCCCCAATGATCCTTGTATTTCTGTCTCCCCAGCTCTGGGATTACAAATGTGATGTCATCACACTTAATGATTTTTATGTGGGTGCTGAGGGTTGAACTTTACAAGATAAGCACTCTACAAAGTTCTCTTCCCAGCCCAGGACTGTATCTCAGCTCACCATTGTATGTGTAACTGTGATTGTATGTGACACAAAGTAGACATTCAACAGATTTTTTTTTAGTGAACCTTTAAATTATACATAATTAAGCATTTTGCATAGTGTAATGTAGCATGCAGCACCAGCATTTTTCTTACAGAGCACGATTACAGTCTGTCAGAGAATTCAGTAGTCAATAACAGGTTACAGTTAATTGGAAGTTCATTTGCATGAGTACTTGAAATTTTTTTAAAAAGGAAAATCAACAGTAATGAACACAGACTTGCTTTTATACCCCACAAACTATTGATAAAGGTGTAATTATAAAATACCTTTAATATTTGCTCAGGAAAAGGCAGCAAATGAAAAAAAAAAAAACCACTCTAGCTATAACCCCAAATATATTTGAGAGGTTAGTATATATTAAATATATTTAATTTCACATTAGAGGAAATACGGTGTGGTACCCAGCCTCTGGGATGGCTCACATTGAATCTTCTCCTCTTCATATATATGCTTCTTACACTGACTCTGATAACTAGTATGACACCATGAAAATGACAGTGTGTGACTTCCACGATTAGCTTATAAAACACACTGCAATTTTTGTCTGTGTTCTCTTGGATTATTTGCTCTGGAAGAAGCCAGCTACCATCTTGAGAACATTCATCCACCCTTGAGGGAGGTCCCCGTGCAGAGGAAATAAAATTGATCAACAGTAACTGTCTACTTCATTGGCTGTGTGAATACAGTGTTGGAAGTGTATCCTCCAGTCCCTGGGAACCCTTCAGATAATTTTTGTCAGCAAGACATCAGCCAGGCGTTACTTGGCGTGGGATACAGCCAAACTAGAACAACAGATCTAAGCTACACTTGAGTCCCCAACCCATAGATGCAGGGGAGAGTGTTTACTGTCCTTTAAAGCTACTAAACTTTAGAATAACCTCTTTCATATCATTAAATACGTGGTCAAATTGATTGACTAATATAGCCAGCTGGAGTTTGGGCATAAAACATTGGTTACATTCTTTCTTCTTTACATCAAAAAATGCAGTGGAATGGCTCAGTGGATAAGGGTGCTGGCCATCAAGCAAACAACTTGAGTTTGATCCTTGGACCCATATGCTTGGAAGCAAAGAACCAATGCCTGCAAATTGTCTTCTCACATCCACGTGGTATGTTTTTTTTCTCTCGTAAACATAATAAATATAATATATTAATAAATATAATAAATATGTAAATAAACATAAGAAAAGTTTTGAAAATCCCAAATGGGTGAAAAATTTGAATGTAAACTTAGAACTAAAGGATAATAATGAAGGTTTTTATAACTTAAAAACATTTATTCTTTGACAATATCATATCTATGTATTATATAAATATACAATTATCTTGATTATATTTTCCCCAATTTCCCCTCCTGTTTCTGCTGATCTCCCCCAAAGCATCTTCCTCTTTTATAAACTACTGAATCCAGTTAGTGTTTCCATATGTGCATGAGTGTAAGGTTATCCCTGGACCATTGTCAACCTACCTACTAGTTGCCATATCCCTGAAGAGAAATGATTTCCCCCTCTCCTAGAGGCCATCAGCTAAAGGTGGGTCCTCATGAGGTCCAACCTCACCCATACTGCAATGTAGACTGCCTTAACTTTATGTAGGTCTTGTGTGGATAACCACAACTGCTGTGAATTTGTGGATGCAACCTCTGTATCACATGTAGAGGACATTTCACTGCACTTTCCCTCATCCTCTGGGTCTTGATTCTCTTCATCTCCATCCCTTCAGGGTTCCCTGAGCCTTAGGATGTTGATCCATATGTACCATTTAGGGTCAAGCACTCAACAGCCACTTATTCTCCGCATTTTGATCAGTTTCGAGTCTTTGCACGGATTGCTGCATGTTGTAAACAGAAGCTTCTCTAACCAAGATCGAAAGCAGTACTAATCTATGTGTGTAAACATAAATATTTAGAAATAGTTACAAACTCTCCATTTAGTAGAACAACAACAAGCAGTGATAGCTCCCAAACCTATGATTTCCCTCATCATAAGTTTTGACCATGTTTACAGTCCTGTGCATGGATTACCTTCTAAGGAGTAGGCCTCAAGACCAATCAGAAAGCACTTGGTTACCTCTCTTACAGCCATGCCACTATTGCAGTAGTAAGCACATCTTGCTTTGCCGGTCAGTGTTGTAGCATGTAAGGTTCACTGATGGGTAAGCTAGTTGGTGACTTTTCTCTCCTAGCAGCTGGCATAGCACTTCTAGCACCAGGGAAACTAAGTCATCATGAAGAAAGCTTCCAGGTCAGTTCTACCATGATTTCTCCATGTTCTGTAACAAAAAGGTATTGTCTTCAGCAATGAGGTTCCACCATCTTAGTTATAGTGGCCAACCAAGAGCAATGGTAATAGTTTGTGTTGTTTTAGGGCCGTCTGGGCTTCCATCACCAATAACTCATAGGGAGGTATTCCACAACTGGTCCTTTTATTAACATGTCTTCTTGGGGAAGTTTTGTCCACCCATATAAGGTACCTCCTCTTAAACTCCTTTTTAATTATATTTTAAAATTAGCTTGCAAAGCAGTGGTCATACTACTTAGTTTTGGCAAATCCATCTTCCACCCCATCTTTTCTTAGTCACCTTACGTTCAGTCCTTCTAAAACCTTTAACCCCCAGGATTTCTTCCCTACATTTTCATATGGTATGCATTCACTATGCTATCCTCCCCATCCCTTTAAGGCGTCTTCCTCTTCCCCTTCTCATTGGTCTTTTCTAGCTTCTTAACTAGACTTTTCAAAAAGCTTGTATATGTATGGGGTATATGCGTGTATTCATGGTCATGTACAGTGTGTGGATACCACAGGTTAACATCAGGTATTTTCTTCTATCTCTACCTTATTTGTTGAGATAGCATCTCCTACTAAGACTGGATTTCATCAATCTGACTAGGCTAACAAGTGAACTACAACAATCCTCCTGTCTCCGCCTTTCCAGCATTAGGATTACTGGCATGTATTATAACACCCAATGCTTATGTGGGTGCTGGTTATACCAATTCAGTTATTAATGCCTGGACAGAAAGCATGTTACTGATTGGACCATTGCCTCAGTTAATATTTTAGACTTTTGAAGTAGAGAGATCATCTTCTTATTTAAGACTAAAATATTGGAACTAAGATAATGTAAAATTTAAGAAGCGGATAGGTACTTACTAGCTGTCTTAGTGTTTCATTGCTCTGATGAGCCATCATGACAATGACAACTCTTATAAAGGATATCATTTAATTGGGGCTGGCTTACAGTTTCAGAAGTTTAGTTCATTATCATCATGGAGGAAACATGGTGGCATGCAGGCAGGCATGGTGCTCAAGAAGGAGCTGAGGCTTCTGTATCTTGATCTGAAGAGAGCAGGAGGAGACTGCTCCACACTGGGTGTAACTTGAGCACTGGAGACCTCAAAGCCTGTCCCCATAGTGACATACTTCCTTCAACAAGGCCACACATACTCTATCAAGGTCACACCTCCTACTAGTGCCACTTCCTATGGGCAAAGCATTCAAACAGAGGAATCTATGGGGTCCATACCTTTTCAAACTACCACACCTAGCTTATTTAAACTCTGATTTTTTTTTCACCAAAATATCACTCAGCTGGTCTTATGTGTACTGTTTATTGGTTCCAAAGTTCTCTTGTATACTGTGAGAATGTGAGGAGGTCTTTTAGGCCACAAGTATTGAGTATTCCCAAGGTCCTTTGCATTTTTGTCTTGCCTATTTTCTGCATCTCTAGGAATTCACAAGATAAGCGATTTCCTCAAAATCCATAGTCTTCAAAAAAACCCAAACCAAACCAAAACAAAAAAACAAAAACAAAAATCAAACAAAGGAAACACCCAGTATCTTAGACTAGGGTTGTAGCTCGTTAGGAAGTGTTCTTGTTTACTGTGCGTGAAGCTATGGCTTCTATTAACAGCTTTGCATAAACTAGGCATGATAGTCCATATTTGTAATCCCAGCATCAGAAGCCTGAAGCAGGAGGATCTGAAGTTTAAGATCATCCTTGACTGTATAGTCACTTGAGGCCAGCTTGGGCTGCATGAAGCCCTATCTCAAAACAAGGCATTATTACTTAACCTTATTAGTTAAGAGTCTTGGTGATTAATAACAATGAAGAAAATACATTTTATCTGTTGTATTTACACAGGCTAAAGAGTCTCCTGCATTTACAAGGTTAAAAAATATGCAGAAATATAGATGCATGTGTTTCTTGGAGGGCAACAGAACATGTCTTCTAGGACTGATGCTCTGACTGAGCTGCTCCACCTGTATACTCTCATGCAAGTATTGGGACAGCACAAATGGAAATAGGTTTATATTACCATGAAATCCAGCATCCTTTAGCCTGCCTGTGCTTTCCCCCATCTCTTTCTCCGTTCTCTTCTCTGTTGTCTCTATTGTTTTAAGGAATTTTAGAATCCTTAGGATCTTGGATCCTCCACATGCATTCTACTGTCCTGCTTGTCCCCAGCAGTGCTTGTTTGTTTGTTTGTTTCTTGCAGATTTTTATTTCTTCTCTACCTAGTCATTTTCTTAACTTCCATGCTGTTGATGCTTTGTATTCTTTCAGCCCTGCTTTGAAAAATCATAGTTTGGCGATTGCTTTGCCCCTGTTTTTCCTAGCATTCTGTTGCAGAAAGGGTATTAAAGTTCTTGTCATCCTCTGAGGCTACTAATTAGATCTTTTTTAAAAAGCCTATTTTTTTCTTTTAGATACAGAATCCTATTTCTTCCAGGGCTTCTTGTGTGTGCTCAGCTTGTTCTTTGTTTCTTATTTTTATTTCGGATCTTCTCCAAGGCCTGATGATCCTGGGTTGACTTCACTTTTATGAATGGAGGCCCAGCTTCATTAATACTGGTAGCGATCACATGTTTCTGATTCAGCCACGTGCATTTCCCCGAAGTGGGTGGGTTTAGGGCCAGCCCTGTGTAGAGCCTGGGGCATGGGACTTGGCAAATATCCCTGTACGGTGCAGAGTGGGTGGGGAGTCAGCCGGCCAGCTGGATTGCCTCCAAATTGCTAAGGCAAGAAAGACCTGGCTTTGTTTTAGGGGCACTAGTCTCATTCACAGAAGAGCTGTTCTGGTTCCTACTGCTCTTAGCACTTGTGATTTGCCTCTCTCTGTACCCTCTGGAACCTCTGATAGGCAATCACTCTGGTAAGTCACCCACTTTGCACTCTCCCTGTCCTGCTGAAGGCACGGACTTGCTTATTACTAGCCCAGTTATCCTAACTGGGATTTCCAACCCACTTGCTGCTGAGCTGCTCATGCCTCTGCAGGGTTTCAGGTCTGTGCTTCTCCCCAGTGCCTTGGTAACAGCTCTGGGCCAGTGTTAAGGGCCTCCTCCCTGCGTGTGGCTCCTCCGTAGCTTTTGGCCCTTGTGTGCTCTCTGCCCTGTAGGCAGTTTAGAAAACATATGGTCTCTTTCTGGCATTTTTCTTTGTATTCTGGGCTTCTTTAATTTCATAAATGTCTGCCATGAGATGATAAGAAAGTGTAGGTAGGAGGGAGTCACTAAAGTGCTTGCTTGCCCATTTCTTTCTGGCATGGCTGTCTTCCCTTTGTGAGCTTCTCTGGGTCTGCTCATGGTTGCTGTAGTTCACTGCATTCACTGTTTCATTGGGTTAAGGGTGTGCACTGTGCATGAGGAATCACTGAAGCCGGGCTGTTTTCCAGTGTGGGCCTCCAGCTCCCAAGAGCATCCTCTACCCATGTCTTCTGGTTGTTGAGATTGCTGTTTTTCCTTCATGCCATTTCTTCACCTTGAAAGTTTGGGTGTGTTTCTGTTCCTATTTTCAAGGATCTACCACCAAGTGCATTTCCTCAGCTGTGTAAGGTTTTCTTGTCACCTGGTGGCAAATGCAGGAGCTCAACTTCAGGTGACTGGATGGGCAGAGCCTTCACTTAACTGTCTTACTGGCAGAGGGGTCTGCTGCCTGCCCCCTTCAGAATTTGCTGTCAGTAAGCTGCTCTGGGCCTGACTTCCCACCCTTTCCCCTGTGGCTGTCTGAGCCAACCCGAGGTAGGGATGAGGCCTCCAGCCTCTGGCTAATTACTTGGCCAGTCTTCTTCCAGCTCCATCTAGGCTGTGCTGCACTGATAATGGGATTATTCTTAGCTGCTGCTGGGGAGACTTTGCAGCTGACACAGGCTCCGTCTAGTTCTTCTGATTTACCATCAGGATTCCTTTCAGTCTCAGAGTTTTCCAGAAATCCACTCAACTATTCCATAAGTGCTTATTGTGAATGGTAGTGTGCTGGGTATTAGGAAAGACGGGTCTAAAAAGAAGAGTGACTACCTGTGGAGGGGAAGAGACAAGCTTTAAAACAGTTAGCTCATATACTGCAACCACATGTTCTGTGAGGCACAGAGAACGTCACCCCAGAGTTATAGAAATTGGCCTGGAGCAAGTGATAATTGACCAGCTTAGGAGGAGAAAGAGCGACCTAGTGAGCAAACAACCTACAGACGAGCAGGATATACCTGCTGGAATTGGTCCTCAGAGGTATTTACCCTTGCTGTGGATTTGTTTTCCCTTTGACTGTCTTCAATATAAAGGAACTTGAGAAGGAGAAAAAGTTATGAGCCATCCTGGACCAGGAAACCTCAACAAGTAGTGACTTGAAGAACAATGTATACCGTGAAAAAGCATGAAGCCTGACATATCATGGGACTGGGGATTTGACTCAATTGGAAAAGTGTTTGCCTAGAGCACTGGTTCTCAACTTTCCTAATGCCAGTCATTTAATTCAGCTCCTCATGTGGTGGTGATCCCCAATCATAAAATTATTTTGTTGCCACTTTATAGCTAAAAATTTTCTACTGTTGTGGACCATAATGTAAATATTTGTGTTTTCTGATGGTCTTGTGTGACCTCTGAGAAAGGGTCATTTGATCCACCCCCCAAATCAATTCATCATGATCCACATGTTGAGAACTGCTGGCTAGCATGTAGGAATTCTTGGGTTTTGTCAGTAGCACATCCATAATCCAAGCACTAAGGACATAGAGACAGCAGGGTTAGAAAGAAGGTCAAGGCCGCCCAGCAAGAAGTAGATGTGGGTTTTTGGAAGAGCTTGAGCTGAGGGTAGTGGAGGGCAAGGAGTGATGTGTGGGCACAGAGCCTTGATTCAGTCAGTTCAGCAGTACCGACTTTTACTCTTAGGTAGAAATTAATTTTCAAAGTTTAGTTGACAGACTTGAATGCTGTCTACAGCTACGACTTGTTCAAAGAGCAGCTAAAACAATACCTTTTCTTATCTCTCACACAAGGAATTTATAATGGGCAATATGATGACTGTCTTCGTCAGGTCAAACTGAAGCATCTCCCCTGTGTTCCTTATACAGGAAGGCATTGTTACCACATCTTCAAGGTGGTAAAACCTAGACTCAGATCAGGAGAACTACCTGTCTCAAATCACCACACTAGTTAGAGCTGACACTAGGGTTTACCCTGCATCTCCGACTCCAGAGTGGTGGGGTTTGATTCATAGGAAACTGGGGGTTTTAAAGGTGAAAAATAATAAAAGATTGACAGTTTTATTTGGTCCACCCTAATATATCTCCCACTAAATCGCTGTCTTAGTCAGGGTTTCTATTCCTGCACAAACATCAGGACCAAGAAGCAAGCTGGGGAGGAAAGGGTTTATTCGGCTTACACTTCCATGCTGCTGTTCATCACCAAAGGAAGTCAGGACTGGAACTCAAGCAGGTCAGGAAGCAGGAGCTGATGCAGAGGCCATGGAGGGATGTTTCCCCTGGCTTGCTCAGCCTGCTCTCTTATAGAACCCAAGACTACCAGCCCAGGGATGGCACCACCCACAAGGGACCCTCCCCCCTTGATTGAATAAATTGAGAAAATGCCTTACCGCTGGATCTCATAGTGGCATTTTCTCAACTGAAGCTCCTTTCTCTGTGCTAACTCCAGCTTGTGGAGTTGTAAGTTGACACACAAAACCAGCCAGTACAATCGCTAACAATGTCAGTGCCCCACCTGCTAACTCTGCCAGGTCTGGTCCCAGGCCTGTCATTCCTGTGCTCTACTGTAACGTTTGGAAATGCCTGGAGTCTTAGTTACACCGAGCTTGAAAATTGGCCTACTTAGGTGAAGACTTGAGCAACATAGCTTATTTTACTTTAAAACAACATGTTTTGGTTATGACATTACTTTTCCCTGACAATGCTGACACAATTACATTTTGGGAAAACTGCTGGGTATATTGGTAAAGCATATAGCAGAATATATATATTGCAAATCTCATTTCTCACAATATGATTTTAAAAAAAAATCTGCCTAGCATGTGCTCCATTGAGAGTGGCCTCCCAAGGGAGTTCTGTGGGCTGCTTCAGCTCAGCACTTTTCCTTCTGACTGTGTTTGTTGACCTCTGATGAGCCTCATTCTCTCTGCTATGCAGTGTGGTGTACATGGGTAAGGGAAAGAAGGCCCTCCCAAACCCTTGCTTTATTTCTGAGTGCAAGTACCTGCAGACATCAGCTAGTATTACCTAGGAGTAAATCTCTTTGAGCGTGCAAGTGTAAACAGGCCGTGAGAGATAAGAATGAAATAGTGAAACCTATTATTTTGAAATAACTAACTGAAAATAATAAAGAGGAATGAAATCACCCATGAAACTTTGCTAACGAAATATTGTTATGTCATTACATTCTAACAAATCATGAACTTTGAGAAAGGGTGATTTTTTAATTTAATTTTATTTTTTTATAACCACAGCAAATGTGTTTTTAATGAAGGTAAGATCTGGGCTGGGGAGAGAGCAGTGGCTCAGCCATTAAAAGCTAGGCTCACAACCAAAATGAAGGTAAGGTCTTTAGTGTGGTATTTGGCAATCTGCACAGTTTCTTTCTTTTCTTTTCTTCTTCTTTCTTTTTTTTTTTTTCCTGAAGGGTGTTGTGTGGGTGGGAACTCGGGCCTCTATGGCTTCAGTATATCAGTTAACATTGTGTGTTCATTTGGCATACTTAGAATCTGGTTTGAAAAAAAAAAGATAGTGTGATTGTAATGTTCCTCATGCTGAGGACCTGATCTTAAACACCATGTTCTTGTTATTTTCGTGTAACTTTTAGTTCAGGTACAATAATTCTTTTAAAAGGCATGGACAATTAATTATGTGACCGCAAAAAATAATTTCGCCTAAGTTAATTGCACAAATTATTGTAGCCCTAAAAGGTTAATGACTGTCAAACATCTTTGATGCATAGAGCCCATTAAATGCCACTGTCATCTGAATAATGTAAATGAGTAGACCCGTCCTTCTTGGACAAATGAGTTTCATTCAAAGGACAATGGTAAACAGTGCCTTGCTGTGTATGAGAGGAAAATGTTCAGGCTCTTCTGAGGAGAACTCACATAATTCAGTCTGAGGGGTCATAATTGAGTATCACATTTCAAAATATAAGCCATCAAAGCCTCTTAGATTTCAAAAGGTAAATAGAAATTTTAGGTTACTTATTAGTCATACTTTGCAGGGCTACTGAGTCACTGAGGTTTGTGGATAAATTAATATTTTTTAAAAAAGGACTTTGTTTAAACCTTAAAGAAATAAGTACAGCCAATAAGCATGGGACTTTTTCTCTTTCTTTCTTTCTTTCTTTCTTTCTTTCTTTCTTTCTTTCTTTCTTTCTGTTTTACTGGATATTATCCCAAGAGCCGAGGAGAGTCTTGGGGATTTCTGAAATGGAAATTCTTTTACAGCTGTCCAGAGAATAAAGTTTTTAATGTTAATTTTGAGTTTGTTAACTGCTAAAGCTTCTATTTATTATATAATTCTTACAACTTATCTTTGTAATCTAATAATAAGATTAGTAATAGCAGTCTTGTAAGATACTACTGTATCGTATTGTATTCTATTGCACAGTATCTTACAAGATTACTATTAGTAATCTTACTCTTTGTGCATGATATATAGTCTAAAGTACTTTTGTGTGTACGTATGTGTGTATGTGTGTGGAATGCATCTTTGGGTAAGAGTGTGTATGTGTGAGTGTGTGTGTACACTTGAGGACTACCTTGAATGTCATTCCCTAAGACCTCCATCTTTTTTGAGGGAGAATGTCTCATTTTCCTGGGACTCCCCCTTGGCCATGGTTTCTCATTGGCTCCAGGGATTCACCTGCTGTGTGAGCCCAGCTTTTTAAAACATGGGATTTGGAGATGGAAGTCAGCTCTTTATGCTTGTGTAGCATATGCTTTGCCAGCTGAGCCGTCTTCCCAGCCATTGGATCCATTTATATTCTCAGCAACAATGTATCCTGAAAGATTTCAAAACCCCTAATTCCTTTAGGAGATGCTTTGCCAAAAAGGATTTTTTGGTTCAAGAAAGTTTGGAAAGACTGCTTGCCAGATCCTTTTCTTAGAAAAGTCATGATATATATTTATGTATTAAACAATTTGTGGAATTCGAGGACAAATAAATACATTTACCATCATCCAAAAAACGTTTTATAAGTTTATCTGGTGACAAAAATGCCCATTCTTGTTTTGTACAACAGTTTTTGCACATCTTAAGACCCCAGTGACTTCATGTTCTGTGTAAATGCTTTTGGATATCCCTCTATATTGGTAGATCTTGTTCTCCAACATTCCAGTGTGGCAGCTATGTTTATTTGCTACAGATGTTTCCGCATGTACATATAAACACAGCTGTGTGGATAACTGCACACATTGTGAGCTTATGAAACACACGCAGGCTTACACACATGGGTGTTTGCTTTTTAATTTTTACTTTGCTATCTACAATCTATAGCAGACACTGGAATGAGAAAAATGATACCATCATACATGCCTTCCCTATTGCTACCTTCAAGATGCAAGCCACCTGCTATCCTTGATGACTGGCCCACAGTCCTAGCATCTTCGACATGCTGCTATCTCCACTGCAACCGGGCTGCACCTTCACCAAGAGCCTGGCCTGCTTCCTTAAATATTGTCAAGCCTCAGCTGCTCTTCATGACCCCTTCACGTCTTCAAAACCGGCGCCACACGGGAGACTCAAACACATTGTCATATTGGGCTGCCATGGTTTCTGTGTGCTGACCCTGAGGAAAGACTCTCATGGACTGCATTTCAATGACACTGATCTCTTCTTAATTACAGCTGTGTTCTCCTTCTCAGCAAACTGCCATCAGTTGTCCCAGTAAAGCAAGGGAGCAAAGGAGCAAAGGTTGACTTTACTGATGCTGATTCTTTAGCTCCAGCTGACCAGCATCATTGAAATAGTCTTATGAGAGTCTTTCTTCAGGGTCAGCACATAGAAGCTGTGGTCCAGAGCCGGCCAAGACTGTGTCGCAGGCTGGCAACCATCAAGGACATCAGCACATAGAGAGTGGAGCTGATATATGCTTATGAGACAACTGACATTTATATAAGGTAAGCTGTGTTGTGGATGGTAGAGCCAGAGAGGTGGAGCTGCCTAACCCTTTGGAGCCCAGAAAACAAATCATGAGTCCCAGACATCAGACACTGAACTATTCACATACACTACTGTAGTTGTGGTTTGATTTGATGTGATTGTAATTGTGCCCTGGTTCTTCCCTCTTGGAATAAGAATTATATTTAACATGTTTTTAAATTTTTATTTTATAAAAGTCCACATTTGTGAGACTGGATTTTGTGAAAGACTTAAAAATAACATTGAATTATTAAAGAGAGTAGACTTTTAAATAATGGATTTTTTTTTAAGATTGTGGGTCTTAAGTTATTTATGTTTTATATTGTGATATTAATATTAGCATGAGATTTTGGGGGACAAATGAGAAAGAAAGAGACAGTGATATCTTTACATGCTGTTGGTTAGTGTTTTTGTTCATTTCATATAAGTTAGTGTCATATGGGAAGAGGAAATGTCAGATGAGGCATTGCTTCCATCAGATTGGCCCATGGGCAAGTTTGCTGGGCATGGCATTTTTTAATATACACTATTGATATGTGAGAGGCCTGCTCATTGTGGGCACTGCCACCCTGGGCAGGTGACCATAGGTATGTGAAAGCAGGCTGAGCAAGCTCTGGAGAGAAACCAGTAGAACATTTCTTCATGGCTTCTGTTTCAGTCCCTGCCTCCAGATTCCTGCCCTGGCTTCCCTAGGAGTTTGTAACCTAGGAGTTATAAGATGAGACCAGCCCTTTTCTTGCCAAGTTGGTTTTGGTCAGAGTTTTATCACAGCAATAGAAATCTAATTAGGACCCACTGTAAACCGTGAACAGAAAAATATATTTTTATTATTATTGAATAATAATGAATGGACTGTTTCTGATGTTTAAGCGCTTCCAGCATTTTATAAATGAACTCCTTAAGGACAGCTTTATGCTCCAGTCTCAGAACCTTTGTAAAGATTGGCCATTCTGTCTAGACCGGTTTTCTATACATAGGGACTTTCTCATAGCCTGGGTGCTGAGTCCCCCCTTGTATCTTCAATCCTTTAGAGTGCTGTATTGCAGTGTGTGTGTGTGTGTGTGTGTGTTGTTGTTTTACAATTCTTATGGCTATATACTTGGAGAAGAGGGAAGAAGAGAGAGAGGGAAGGAAAGAGAATAGATGTGGGAGCAGAAGATTGTATTCTGTGGAGATTATTAAGGTTTCAATAGTAATTTTGAAACTTAACAAATCTTGCAACAAGGTTTTCCTTTTATATCCACTAACTTAGAACTAATGAAGCTACCAGATACATAGGTTACTCAGTAATGATACCTCTAGAATATCAATAATAAAATTTTTATCAGAATCCATTTGAATTCTTTTGTCTATATGAAACACTTTGCATCTCACATGAAGAAAGCAGTATTTTAAGAAAATTATGTTTTTGTCAGCTAGAATATGCTTCAGCTTTATTAGCTTTTAGACTTACATAATAATCTGAGAACATTCCAGAGCTAAACAGAGGTGTGCAGAGTTTACTGTTTCTTCTTAGGTTGCTCCTAATGTTTAGTTGGTTTTGCATGTGTGTGTGTGTGTGTGTGTGTGTGTGTGTGTGTGTGTGTGTGTTCAATGATGAAATGTGTTCCCTTTCCTCTGGAAGTTAGGTGAGTTTCCATAAACATTTCCCCTCTGCAGCTGTACCTAGTCTATTTGTGGTCTGTTTCCAACGATGCTCTGTGTTGTTAAGGAGATTCCTGTTTAGATCTCTTCTTAGTCCTGTTCCAAAAGGCAGGAGTGTGACTGGACCCTGTGGTTGTCCTAGGAGGCCTTCTGCTAGTCCCAAACAATATCATCATATTTTAGGGGGATGGGGTTGAGTCCCCCTTGACACTGTGGTCCAAGAATGGACAAAATGTCTTAACTGGGACAGGGTGTGGTGTTTAAAAAATATTTAGAGAGAGCACTGCATCATGAATTCAGACATTCGAACTTGGGACTCCCAGCATGCCTTCCTCAGTTAGTTACATAGGACTAACTTCCCTACAGTACACTTTGCATTGAGTGCCATGTCTTCTGGGCTGACACATTATTTGGAGAAGTAACGCCTGTTGCAGGAAATATTAAAAAGAAGGTATATATTGCATGTTCCCGCGATATGCCCTGGTTCATCCCCGGCGGGCTGGCCAGCCATGCCCTGGCAGGCAATGGCCGACCTGCTTTTATCTCGTGGAGCTCTGAGTCAGAGCTCCACGATCTCTCCACCCAGCTTGCTAGGTTCCCACTGGCGGGTTGCTACCACGCCAGCCCCAAGCTTCAATACCCCCGTGGCTTCTGTGGTGCACATCAGGCAAACCCACACTTTGCCGCTGTACTTTTCTGGAACCCAGAGGAGCCGCTGTGTGAAGGAAAACATAAGACAAACAGCTCAGAAACAATAGTAACTCAATCTCTGGGCACATCAACTGAAACCTAATCTTGTAAACCTTATCAAAATCTGATTCCTCTGGTGGCGAATCCTTTCAGATCCGACATGATACCAGGAGACTCTAGTAGCTACATCTTACCTACATGCTGTTCCCCTTCCAAAAAAGCCCCCCCCCCCCTTCCTCTCTCTGACCTGGAAGTCCCTCCTATGCACCCAGTAACTGGATCCTTTATTCATTAGGGACAGGTGTAACTCCTTGTCTGCAGCCCCTCCCAGGAGAGCAGAATTAGCATCCAGATGCAAACTGTTCCCGGGCTATCCACAACATGTGCCCTCTAGGCACATGCCTTCTTTTCTAGGCTAAATCCACCCCAAGCTATGGTCTACCATACTTGATTTCAGGCTGTTTCTGTTTTCAGTCTGCGCACCTATGTTTGGGTCATGAGTGTGGGTATCCTAAGCCATTGAGCACCTTTAACAGTATCCCTACCCTACCTTCCCTCAGGTGACACCTAGACCTCCTCATCTCCTCAGCATACCATACGTACACAGCTCAGAGGCGAGCTGCCTGTCATGTCCCATCCTCCCAGAGCCCAACTTCCTGGCGATCATTTCTTTTCTGAAGCTTTGTCTCCTTTCTGGCACCTGACACAGGACTACTTCCTACAGACTTTCTACAGACTGCTTCCTAGTTGGATTTTTAAATAGAATCTAGCATCTTCCAGCATCACAGAAGAGCCTGTATGCCAGCCACCGAGGACTTCTGAAACCTAGAGTCAGATCTCCAGGTTTTGAAGATCAATGTCCATTTTTATCTCATTTTCATGTTTGCTGAAGTGTGTCATTGCCAGAGAGCTGTGGAGATGGGTGGCGGTGATTGTACGTGAGCATGGATGGAGTCACTTTCATGCGTCGATGCTGCAAATGCTTCAAGTGGTGGTGTTAATGTTTGTCACAATTAAAAAGCTGAAAATTATATCGCTCAGTGAGATGCTTGATAATGTTTAAGCAGTTTTTAGCATATGCCTGCATTGTTCCGGCCATTTTACACAGCAGAGTTCACTTTATTTCTCCAATAACATTATGAAGTTGTTAGTATTGCAGTAAACTATTTACACACAAAGAACTGTGCTATGCAGAAAGTATATAACATTTTCAGTGTCACCTGGACACCATATGAGACAGCTGGGTAAACTTGATTCTTGAAAAATTCTAAAAAGGATTATTTTAAAAGCCTCTCTACTTTAAACTGTGTACATGTGCATGTGCGTGTGTGTGCACGCGTGTGTGCCAAGTATGTGCATGTACCAGAAGAGGGTGTAGCTGGAGTTACAGGCAGTAGTGCCCTGCTTTGTGTGGGTACTGAATGAACTCAGGTCCCCTGCAAGGGCAGCAAGTACTTTTGACTACTCAAGCCATCTTGCCAGCTCCAGGGAAATGCCATCTTAAATGAGAGCCATAGGACAAGAAAGCAGATACTTGAAAGAATTAGGCCAAGAAGAGCATTCTAAGTGGTTGATGGGTGAGTAGCTGTCCACCCCATTACCTGCTGTAATCCCTGGCACCTGTGTGCATGCTGCCTTTACTGGGAAGAGGGTTGCCGATGGTCTCTTGAGGATCATGACATGTGGAGGCCATCGTGGGTCATCCGGATGGACTTTAAGTGCAGTGTACAAGTCTTTAAAAGAGAAATTGGCAAGAGACAACTGTGGCTAAGAAGGGCAGTTGAGGAAAACAGTCAGAGCAACTGCTGCAGCTCCACCTTTGAAGACAGCTGCAGCAAGACGCCTCAGGCCAAGGAATCCAGGGAGTGCCACTCTGGCAGCATCTGGATGCAACCTCTTGACACTAATGCTTCAGACTTCTGGCCTCCAGTGCAGGAAGAAAATGGATTTCTCTTGGGTTAAGCATACTCTCTTAGTGATTTGGTCTTTGGAAGTGGGGCGTTTCTATCCCAGATCTGAAAATGTGTAGCTATCGTCAGTAGGGAAAAGCTAGGGTAACTATGAGGTTGAGATTGAAGTAACCAGGTAGCCTTAAGCAGATTGTTGGTAGGATATGAACCCTGCTCGGTTCAGAGGGAAAAGAGTGACTTGTCACTGGGAAGTGTGGGAGCATGGACTCTTTAGGTAGAGGTAGAAAGTGTACCCGAGTTTTCTGTATGTTATATGGAAAGTAGAGATTGTCACCACACACTTGCATTTACTTAAGAAGATTTCGAAGGAAGTACAGGTGCGTCCTCATTCTTCCTGCTGCTTTTGGTGAAATAGAGAAGAAACTATAATATGGCCTTAGATCGCAGCTTCAAGTTAATGTACCCAAATGACGCCGGGCCCGTTCTGCCAGTTCACCCCAGATGACTAGCTAGCGAAGAACTGTTTCCTTATATGGTCAGATAATATGGCATATGTGAGAATTGGAGATTCCTCGTCAACCTTTTAAATATTTACCACCGACCCTAACAAATACAGTTGTCTCTCTCTATCATCCGCACCATAGACGAGAATTGTGGGACCAAGTATGGTAGTGTACACCCTTCATCACAGCACTCAGAAGGCATACACAGGCGTAGCTCTGTGAGTTGGAGGCTAGCCTGGTGTACATAGTGAGTTATACACTAGCTAGAGCTCTAAGTGAGAACCTGTTTCACAAAATAAAACACCACGATAAGAACAATTTTAAAAAGAACGGCATATTCTCTTCTTTTCCAAACTTTATTTGGAAGTGTCTCCTCTAAGTGGGGTTGGGGAGCATCACCTCCTGCCCCTCAAAGGTTGTGGCTGCCCAAGCCTCATCACTGCAACTGTTTGGATATATGTAGTGTCTTTGAAGACAGTCTCAAGTTGAGATGAAGTCCTGTAAGATTATAATAGTCTTCGAGCAATGACTGGAGTCCTTACAGATAAGGCAGGCTATGCCACACAGACACACAGAGAGCATGGCTTGTGAAAATGCAGCCAACTGGAGCGAAAATGCCATAAGCCATAGAGTTCTAGGGGTTGTCTGCATCTGCCAGGGATGTGGTGTCTTGATCTTGTCCTTCTCTCTTCCAGATCTGTGAGTGAATATCCTTTGCCAAAAGCCACAAGCAACAAGCAACCACATGGTCCTAATACATCTCTTGACAAGCAGAAATTAAATAAAGCACTCTAACGGTTTAAAAACCCAAATAAAAGACCTCTCTTGAATAACGTCTAGGTCTGCTCTGGCTGTTCTTCAGAACTAGAGTTCTGCAGGTCTCACTGAGGAATCTTAGCTCTTTAGTAATTCCCCAACCTTTTGTACCAGGTCAGGTTTAGAATGGAGTTAAAAGGGCTTGGATATTGAATCCGATTTAATATCACACTGAGAAAGGACAAGGTAGACCTGGAAGGAAGGTTGCATAGACTGGCCCATGTCTTCTGCTGTTTGCTGCCTTTCTGCAATACTTGCCCTGGGCTGTCAGGGAAATAAAAGGGAGATGCTGTGCAAGCTAGCTCTTCAGGACATCTGCCTATCATCCATTTCTTCTGACCTGTCAGCCACATGTGGCCCTTGCTGCATTGTTGGGGCTGAGGACAGCACCGTAAGGCCAAACTACTCTTTCTAGAAATGCTAGCAGTAGAGATGCCTCCTTTAGAATAGACTCTTCCCTGAAAATTTTGCTTTTCATTAAAGTCAGAAGTGAAATTACATATATATATATCTCAATCATTTGTTTTTCTGTAGTAGTTATTTACATGTCAAATGGTATCCCCCTTCCCAGTCTCCCTTTCACAAAACTCCCGCCCCATCCCACCTTTATCTTTAAGAGGATGCTCCTCCACCTGCCCAGTCCTGCTCATCCCGTTAGCATCCCCCTTCACTGGGGCAACAAGCCTCCACAGGACCAAACACCTCCCTTTCCATTGATGCCAGATAAAGCAGTCCTCTGCTACATATGTAGCAGGAACCATGGACCCACACGTGTATACTCTTTGGCTGGTGGTTTAGTCCCTGGGAGCTCTGAGGGATCTGGGGACACTGTTGTTCTTCCAATGGTGTTGCAGTCCTCTTCCGCTCCTTCAGTCCTTCCCTAACTCTTCCACAGCGGTCCCCAGGCTCAGTCCAATGATTGGCTGTGAGTGTCTGCATCTGTCTTAGTAGGTGCTGCAAGCACTTCTTGGCATCAGCAATAGTGTCTGGGTTTGGTGTCTGCAGATGGGATGGATCCCAAGGTGGGACAGTTTCTGGATGGCCTTTCATTCAGTCTCTGCTCCAGTTTTTGTCCCTGTGTTTCCTTTAGACAGGAACAATTCTGGGTTAAAAATTTTGAGATGGGTGAGTGGCCCCATTCCTCAACTGGGGGCCATGCCTATCTCCTGGAGGTGGTCTCTTCAGTTCTATCTCCCCTCTGTTGGGTATTTCAGCTAATGTCATTCCCATTGGGTCCTGGGAGCCTTTCTCATTCCTGGCGTCAGGGACTTTCTAGTCCCCATTTTACCCCCCCCCCCCCAACTGCTGCATATGTTTACTTATTCTTCTGGCCCTCTGGACTTCTCTCCTGTTTCTTCCCATGCCTGAACCTGCGCCCCCTTCCCCCTCTCCCTCCGATCTCCCACCAGGACCTTCCCTCCCTCTATCTCCCATGATTATTTTGTTCCCCCTTCTAAGTAGGATTGAAGCATCCACACTTTGGCCTTCCTTCATGTTAAACTTTACATGGCCTGTGAGTTATATCATGGGTATTCTGAGTTTTTGGGCTAATATCCACTTATCAGTGAGTTTCTATAAAGAAATAATTATATTGAGAACACAAGTCAAAAGTATATACTTTTTTAAAATTTGAAAAATATTTTTTGCTTTTGCATATGTATGTGATATGCACAAGTGTGTGCATGTTTGCATGTATGTAAATACACATGTGTATGGGTACGTGTGTGTGGGGGCCAGAGCTTGATGTCAGGTGTCTTCCTTGGACACTTGCCACCTTATTTTTTGAGGCAGGATTTCTTACTTGATCCCAGAGCTCAACAATTAGGCTATTCTATCTGGTCAGCTTGCTCCAGGCATTACTCGTCTCTGCTTTCTGCATGCTGGGATTACGGGTGAGCCGCTATTGCTACTCCACATTTCCACAGGTACTGGGAATCCAAATTCTGATCCTCATGCTTGTGTAGCAAGCACCGTACCAGCCAAGCCAACTCCCCAGTCCCAATTTAAATACCTTCTATCACATAATCACCAAGCTAAATCTATATGCTACCTGTGGTTAAATTTAACCACAAACATGCAAGGCCTTTACTGAAATGATTGGAGACCAGAAAGTGCACCAACACACCACGTTTATGATGGAGTGTGCAAACATTACAAAGATGGCCTTGTCCTGACATTAACTCACAAGGCTAGTTCCAGTCAGTAGCTGGACAATGAAAACATTTGCATCATGCTCACCTTGAAACTCAAAAGAGCCAGGCAGAACAATGCAGTGAGCCCTTGCATTACGGGAGCTTTGAGGACCATCAGTATTAGTGTTGTTTGTTTTGTCTTATTTTGTTTTCTTGTTATCTGGAGACTCCCAAGGAAGGCCCAGCATTCACAGAGCCTCCTTACCTGTGATTTCTTTGCCTTGTACCCCTAACTGTTAAGTGTTGTTTCCAGTATGATTCCTGTTCCATTCTGATGAAGGAAACTCAGAGCAGACCTTAATATCATCTAATTTCCTGTCTGTATCCAGAGTTCAGCAGTTGTTTCTGAAGGTGGCTTTTAAAGGTTGGCTTACTTTAATCTAGATGTCTAGATCTAGATCTCTGCATTGCATCTGACTCTAATATTTCTGTAGTGGTATTTGTACTGGGTAGAGGCCTCCGTCCCTTTGCTACTTCACGGACGGGATTGCTAGGGTATGTGCATGTCTCTACATCCTGGGTTGTGGGAAGCTTCACTTGTGATTTTAGTGTGCTCTGCTGATTTTCCAGAACCATGCTTCCTTCAGAGTCACCAGACAGCATGTCTTGCCTAGATCATTTCTTATGCTTAGCTGGAACGCTTTATAGACCTTGGGCCCGGGAGCTGTATGGTTGCCTTTAAATACTCTGTCCTGGAAGGGCGAGATGAATGAACTTTTTTTTTTTTTTCTTTACCAGTCTCCAGAGTAATGAACTGATGCCTGCTTGGTTATCTACAGCTGAATTACAAATTATCCCAAGACACCGGGGCATGAAGCAGCAGCTGTTTTATTGACTGTCATGATTTGATAGGTCAGGAATTTTGGAGGGCGTGACTGGGCATCTTGCTTATGCAGCAGGATTTAGCAGTGGGTGAGCTGGTCTTGGAAGGTCAAGACAGCTTCCTTCATGTGATGCCTGGGTGGGAATAGAGAAGGACATGAGGGAGGACCATCCATCAGCGAGCCCATCCATGCCCTCCAGCATGTTCTCACAGCTGAATCCCCTGGGAGAATATTATCCCTTAATCCATTGAACCTCCTGGGATGTGGCTTTGACATCTTAGACTGTCATTTCCATTGTGTTCTTTTGGCCACTGAAGTCACTAAGTCTGGCCTGATTTAAGGTGAGACACAAGAAAAAGTTGTCACATCTTTAAGTTGAACTTGTCACCTTTGGTTGACTGCATGAGCACATTAATAAACTAGACAAAACAAAACAAAACAAAACATCTCTTTACTTTTATTGTGGCATTTTTAAATATACCTGGCATAAGATTGTGGTTTTAAATGTTAGGTACATGATTGAGTGGGGCTAATTTTATTCAGTGTGGGCTGGTGCTCACTGGTGTCTGTTTCTAAGTGTTCTGAACACAGACTCTTACCCTGTCTGTGGCACTTCCTCATTCCTTCTCCTAGATACTGGAGGCATAAAACTCCCTTTGTGTCTTTATGCATTCTCCTGTTCTAGAAGCTTCAAAGCAGTGGAACTTAGCAGCTTATTTCATTTTGTATGTGATATATTTCATGTCATATCTTTTGCACACATTGACAGCATGTGCCATAAATTATGCTTTGGGGAGTGGTGTCAATTTTTGTGGTTTTGAGACAGGGCCTTTTATATACTCTGGGCTGGGTTTGAACTCCCTGTGATCCTCCTGCATCAGCCTCTTGGGTGGTAAGAATATTGGTGTGCGCCATCATGCCTGTCTGTTTCTTTTTTAAGCTGAATAAAATTAAAATGTGTGTACATGCCGCCTTTCCTGCTGTGGACACTGGTTTACAGGCGCACTTTTGAATCTGTTGTAGTTCCTTCAGCCTTATACCCAGAAGGAGAACCGCGCAGTCATGTGGTCACAGTGTCCAGCTTTATGAAGACCGCTAACACATTTTCAGTAGTGGGCGCACCATCGTCCCTACCGAGGATGTATTCATATTCCAATTCTTACATATCCTTGCCAATGTTTGTTTTTGTTTTCACACGCAAGAGCCATGCTAGCAGAGAGGCATCTCTGCAGATATAGATGCTCACTGCAGTCCTGATGAGAGTCAAGAATTTGGAAAACAACTGGATTTTTTCATCATGGGAGAGCATATACCCAAACCAAGCATGCAGCAGTTAAATCGAATGGGCTTGCTGGCCATCTAGCCTCTTGGTTTAGGTCTGTGTACAAAAGTTGTCTGGAGAGGGTATGAATCCACAGAGCAGCTCACACATCCCTGTTGTGGTCCCGATGTCCTATTGCTTTGACAAACCACCCTGATATACAAAATTAAAATTTCATTGAAATTGCAATTCAGAGCTTGTAGTTACATAACTGAGAAGCCATTATTGTATATGCTAGGAACATTGATGACATTTACGCTGGCTCCATTCAGTGCAGCAAAACTCTTAGAGACAAACAGAATGACCAGTGGGAAAGGAATAGACGAACCAACCACACATTTGTGCAGTGGAATATGACATAGCAAGCACACGGGGATGTAGCTCCTTACTAAGTTTTTATAAACGACTTAATAGAGGTGTGTTTTACATAAGTTTCATCTATTTCTAGCACATAGTTGAATTGTATGACCACCACTCTAAAGGTTTTAAGACACTTACATTCAATCCTATCTACCAATAAGACCTATAGGTAACCATTTCCATCTCCCGGCACCCCCAAGTACCTACCGCTCTGCTCTCTATGATCTCTATGATAATACCTTTCAGCGGTATTTTTAGAAATGGTAGCATATGGTGTGCGATCTCTTGTATCTGGCTCATTTCCTCACGAATATGGTTTTTAAACTTTTTTCTGCAACCATATCATGTGTCAGCAATCTGTATCTCTTTTATTACCGAAGAGTGTTTTGCTGTGTAGATAAAACAGTCTTTCATTCAACAGTTGATGCATATTTTATTTGGTGAGTTTTAGTTATAATAGATTGGGCTGCTTTAAACCTTTATGTGAATATCTCTTTGTATGTGAAAGAAAAAAAAAGTTTAGTTATCTCGGAATAGACAGACTTGCCGGATCATGTGGTCATTTTGTATTTAAGCATTTGAAAAACTGACAGACTGTAGTTCAACCCGAGCTGGACTTTCCCTTCCGCTAGCAGTGTGTGGAGGGGTCTTTCAGGCCCATGGTGCTGCCTGCTCTGTGTGTTCTGATAAATTGCTTATACGATGTAGAATATGTGAGCATGCTCTCTCAGCCTGTTCTCCTTTGCTTCATGGTGTCATAAATGAAACGATTACACATTTTGGTAAGGTTTAATTTATCACTACTGTTTCTTCTATAGGCTGTGCCTTTAGTATTGTGTGAAAGAAATAGCCTCAATTATAGTGAAGGTTTCTGAGCCTGTATCAGTGTACGTTGTTTGGAGGGAGGGCATCTCAGGTCATCTTTTTGATGTAGATGCCCTGGTTTTATCTGTTAAGCCATCTTCTTTCTTCTGTTGAATCATCTTGGCCTTTTCCTTTAATATAACTCTTCTACCTTAAATGTACAGTGTTTCTCTGGATTCTCATTCTTCAATGCCTTCCCTTTTTGTGAGAACTAACATGACTTGATTGTTGGATTGTGATAGAAATTTTGAAAGTGAAAGTCTTTCACATAGGTTTAGTTATTCTAAATGTTTCTCATTCCTATATACAATTGAAAAGCCTGCTTGTCACTTTCTTGAGTTTCCTGGAATTTTGGTAGGAATGGTTTTGAATCTATATATCAATGTTGGGAGAATGGGCACCTTAATATATTGAGTTGTTTTGACCTATGTATATTGGATACTTTATCATTTTTCAGTCTTTAACTTCCCTCCACAAACTTTTGTAAATTTTAGGGTAAAAAAATCTTTCAATTCTTCTATTAAATTTATTTGTTAATACTTCAGTCTCTATAATACTAGTGTGAATGGAATTCTATAATTCTGTAACTATAATTTCAATCATCTTTTATTATATTCAGAGAAATATAGGTGGTTAAACATTTTATTACATTTGTTTATTTGTATATGTTGTCATCCCGTGGTGTCAGAGGACAGCTTGCAGGAATCACTTCTTTCTAGTATGTTGGTTCTGGGAAGTGAACTCAGGCCATCTGTCTTAGTAGCAAGTGCTTTTCCCCCTCTGAGCCATCTCGCCAGCCTCTGCATTTGATATTTTCAGATGATTTCATGATGGGCTGCCACAGGGATGTCGGAACTGTGTTCATTTTCTTCTTTCTTAGACTGTGTAACCTCAGTTGCTGTCCCCTTGTTGAGTCTGCTGGTTCTTCTGCCACTCAGTCTGTGAGCTGTGCCCTGGTGCAAGCATTTTGTTGATTGTTGTACTTTCCAACTTCAGAGCTTGGCTTGCTTTCTTTTAAGAATGTCTGTCTCCTTTAAAAATGTTTCCCTTCTGAGGTAGTGTGCTCATGTTTGAATTATTTACACATGCACTGTTCAAATTAGAGATTATTGCCTTAAAGCCTTTGTCTTGCATCCTTCATCCAGGCTTCCTTGAGGATAACTTCCATCCTTTACTTCTTCCTGCTTCAGACAATGCTCTGTGTCTTTGCATGGTTCATTGTTCAGCCCATAGACAATGCTATGTCTCATTGTTGGTTAACATTGGACATTCTGAATGATTCACTGTCTAGATTTGGGGACTCTACACCTTCCCAGGGTGTCTTCTGTTACTGTGGTGGCTGTATGTGTTGCTGGCTGTGTGTGACTTGTGTTTCCTGTACTTATCTGATGAAGTCTCCTCTCTGTACTGTGTGTGGTCGGTGGAGTTTCTTTCTTGGTTTGTTTATTAGCAAGCGAATGTGCAGACAAAGACTTGTGAAATCCATTTTACTAATAAATGTCGTAGTAGTTTGTGTTGGCCATTCCTCGGTCAGATAGATTAAGAATCTGCTTAGTCTTTACTCTCCCGTTATATGGGACTTAAGGTCATCAACAACAAGAGATTAGGGGACCCCAGATCGTCCCTGGTTATTCACATAACCCCACAGTGGTGCATGGAGTTCTAATGTCCCTTGTAGACATTTAATTTCATGAACCTTCCTTTTAAGTTTTTGACCTGACTCTTGTTTGCCCAGCTGGAATGGCAAACTTAATAGCTGTGATGTTAATCAATTGTAGCTGATTGTTTTTGACAAAAGCCCTAGAGACTGGGCCTTTTCTGCTGAGTAAGCTCTCATAGACATCAAATAATGCTAATGCTTTGTGAATTGGGCTTTCCCAGGGAGCTGGAGGGTCAAAGAGCCACAGTGGTGTCAGAGTTGGTGGTTTTTTTTTTCAGAGTTCTGAAATTGGTGTGTTTTCCCTGTGGCTCCAGGATGGGGCATTTTATTTTGTGTATGCTGTGACTGAGAAGCTGCTTGTTTTGAAGGCTACCACAGTGCTTCAGAGAATGGATGCCCTAGGTCAAGTTAAAATGCCATAAACCAAGCTGCCAACAGAGCATCAGCGTTTTTTCCTTGAATAAAGCCATAGGTTGTTGTATGTCTTTGGCTAATTTCTAGAACTTTGAAAATTCCTGGTTTGAAGGTTGTGGCTGCATTTTTATTGTTTCTGTGAGTCAAAGCATTTCTGGAAGCCATCACCATTCAGAAGTTTCAGCCCCATACAGATGAATTTTAATAACAAATGGTCACAGTATGTCCTGAAGATTACAAGCCATTTTATAAATACAATTATAAATACAATATGATTTTTTGTAAACATTTTATAATCTTAGAAACACAAATACAAAGTAAGCCCTAAAGACATCAACCCATTTCATAAACAGGACCGAAATACATAAATCAATGTGTATTTAAAATATACTTAACATCTGTATTGTACAAAGATATTGATGATCATAATGGTAGTTACCCATTGGGTAGCAAGCTTAGGTGGGAAGTGGTTTTACACAGGAATATATGTAATCTCCCATTTAATCTGGGGGACACATTTTAGGGTCCCTAGTAGATGCCTGAGAAGACAAAGAGTGGAATCCTCTGTGTTATTAAAGCTAGCTTGGTAACTACAATGTACTGCAATTGGCTATTCAAAACCTACAAGTGACTTCCAGACATCTTCACTGGACCTTTGGGAGCCATGGTCACCTGTGGGAAAATGAGACCATACAAAGTAAGTCCACAGACCCTGGGGGAACTGTTATGATATAGGGGTTGTTTACATCTTGGAATGGTGGCTCCTAGTTTCTTCCCACATCATTGAAAGTATGGCATAAGCAGATAGTTCATAGGTTTTGCTGTTGTTTTGTTTCTTTCATATTAACAGAGGAAAGGAAGAATCTGATACACAGGAAGCTTTGACCTTCAAAGTCGTGTTTGTGGCCAGAGCATTGCTAAGGAAGCAAGCTCCAGGCGTCCATGGGTCTGCCCAGTTGGCCCAACTCTAGTGTCTGACCAGGCCAGAGATAAGGGGGACAGGAGTGATGGTAGCAAGTGCCACTGTGAGGTGAGCAATCATAACACACTGTCCTCACTAGATCCTTGCTGCTCCCTGTATCCTAACAGCCCTCTGCTCTCTACTGTCCTCTGAGGAGTAAGCCCAGAGTGCTGACTGTCCAAGCAGCAGCACAGATAATGCTCCCCTCCGCCAGGTCTGTTCTTGATGCTATTAGCCTCTTGTACCAACACCTAAGAGTTTGCTTTATGATAACCATATGACTAAGGGTTTGAGGGATACTCAAAGCTCAGATTATGAAGAGTTGAACGTGATATGGCTGTAAATCTGAATTACAGAACATGATATGGATGCAAAATATGAATTATAGAAAGTTAAATGAAGTTTTCTTGCTTCCAAAAGACTAGTGCGTTGTAAGGAAAGACTCAGTGTGTAGCCTTAAAAACAGGATTGCTACTTTTCCTAAGGTTTGTGTGGAAGGTTCTTTTGTCTGTTTGTTGTTTGAGAGAGAGAGAGAGAGAGAGAGAGAGAGAGAGAGAGAGAGAGAGAG